>JBDODA010000035.1:0-228208 GCA_039880815.1 Aspergillus intermedius | reverse complement strand
CAGGCATTTGCAGTTTCTTGGAAGGCCAGAATGGTGTTCTGGCTGGAGCCTCTGGGGTGGCCTACTAGCTGTCGTGCAACCTCCTGGTTATCTAAGAGGATGTATACATTCTGCGTGTAGGGGGCCTTTTGAAAAGGTCATGCAAGTTGAAAAACTTCATGCCGCCCATTGTGGGCCACGTGATTACTACACGACTTACATAAGCTATTTTTACCACCGCCACTAAATCATCGACCCCAGCTGACCTGCGACCACGGACCCGCTTTACGAGTCGATGCCACCTACCCTCTCACCTAATACTCCCTTTCTTGGATGCACTTTCTGAAAATAAAGCATGATTCAACTAATATTTTCACGGCAAGGCAAGTGGAACCGCTTTCGGCATCAATTCAAATGGTTGATCCATGGATTCTTGACGGCGTCATTTTCCTAATCTCAAAACAAAGGGGAGAAAAAGAGAGATGAAAGACGTAGGCCACATTACTATCCTTCGACCACGTCCATCAACTGGCGATGCCTGTGGAGTGATGAATATGTCTTTTTCTATCCTTCACCGTGAATTGCTGGAATAGGAAATCCTGACGTTATATCCGGATCTTACGCAGAAGCTTCATGAGACAAACCAAGCAGTCTTGTTTTGTCTCTTACAAATCGGGCCATGTCAGTGATGGATAATACCGGTGGCCTAGGACTATATACATCACTGTTTATTTAACAAAGAAAGGTGGCTAAATTTAATGGCCATTTCTCCAAGCAGTTTTTTCACAAGAGCGGGCCGCCGCATGCTGCCATTAGCGGGAGTGATACCAACTCCCCCGTCTAACTCACTCCAAAGCACCTCAACTTGTCTGGCTGATAGCAAACCTGCTTCACCACCCTCAGGTTCACTGATGCCGAGAGCCCGCTCCATTCTCTCCAGTAGATGAACAACGCCGTTGGAGAAGAGCATTCCCTGCGTGCATGGTTCCGCCAGGGGCAACCCTCCAAATGTAATTCCTGGTAAAGGGACAACGGGAAGAGTGGAGAGTTGTTCGATGCGCGTAGTGACGTGCTCAAGAACCAACTCGTAGAGAGAAATGAGCTGCGTGAAGATGCTTGTGATGATCAAGGCGATTGGAGCTAACAATGACTGCGAGGCAGCGGAGGGGTAAGGTAAGGAAAAGGTCGAGGTCGAATTGGAGTAGTTATGCTGATAAGATTGCAATGGTAGCGGCACTGGCTCCAGAGAGAGGGTTGCTGGGTTTTGCGAGGTACACAGTACCCCATGACACCGCCGGCTGTTGAGGAGCAGCGTCAGTATCTGCACAAAGTCTTGTGATGTTTTGAGTATGAACACAGCTAGCGTATAATTGCCAATAAACAATGGGCTTTCTCGATAGATGAGGCTGTCCAAGTCTAGGAATTGCCTGTTCATTTCAGTAGCCGCGACGCGGATGTGTAAGTCAAGGTTGATCTTGGAAAGTTTGGCTATGGCATCTGAGCTTTCAATAATGCCCACTGCATTTTCTGGTCCCGGAATCACTAGGGTCGCCGGAGCGCAATCGATGCTATTGACGGCCGTGTCGAGTGAGGAAGCATCTGCTGTTGTGGAGCCGAAGGTCGAGTGGAAATTGGACAAGGGAAAGTCGTCATCAAAAGCCTTGGTAATATTCCAAGTAAGCGAGTCCTGGTGAAATGAAACCATTCCAGTGCTTGACCATGTTGGTGTCGGGACGAATGCATCAGGCGCCGTTGTTGTCAGAGATGGTGCTAGTATTGGCATGGCTGCTGGAGAAATCGTGCTGCTCCACTGTAGGTCGTCATCAACGTTCGGGAAGGAAGAAAACCCTGGCGATCTTCCAGGAGGCTTTCGCTCATTCTGCTGCTTCTGCCGATTGAGTGATTTACTCCGAGACTGTTTGACCATTGAGCGTGACTTGGCATCCGGGATTTTAGAAACACCTTGGGCGGAATCCGCCGCCTGCTTCGGCCTCCCGACTTTCTTCTGTTGTCCGGTATTGCACTCTACACGAAGAATCGTACACCGTGCACATTTGGGGTCGTTTTGTTTTATGCGCTGACATTTCGATTTTTGTCTCCTGCAGACCTCACAGGAAAAGCGCCTCTGCGACGGATGAACGGAGGAGAGGCGGTCCATAATATTTTATCGAAAGGCCATTAAGATCTAATACAGAGGACTAAGGATGCCGAGGCCGTTGAGATGGCGAGGGAAGAGAAGAGAAGGTGGGGGGTGGCGAGGCTCTAGTGTCGGCATGTGTCTGGGAAAGGGGCGATATTAAATGCTCCGCGGAGGGTTTCTGAAAAAGCATATTGAGGCTTAATAATTAGATACTGCGTGGTAAGAAGCTAGGATTAGGTTAGAGAGACCCACTGGGACCCCGGGTTCCAGCACTAAAATTCTATTACTAATAAATAGTACGAGACTAACTACGGAGGATTTACTGTTGAGAAATTGAACTATGACTTTCCGGCCAAGGAGGGTTTCTTGCACCCAAGCTATAGTAGAGCACGGAATGAGGTCTTGGTCATCTAGAACAAGCAATTAAGCATAGTTTATGCCACTAATATGTTCTTTTTCTTTGGTCCTTGTATATATAGGTGTGTACGTTTGCTAAACTTCCCAACTGGATTTTATGCTTCCTTAAGCACTTCGTAACGTCTACTTTCTTTGACCACATCTTCCCTGTCTCGAAATGAAACCCGATTCGTCAACCATGGACACAGAGTCCACCACCGCGGATGAAACACTGCAACCAGCAGATATCGAGGACAAGACAGAAAAGGCATCCATCCTCCGTACAGGAGCAATATGGCACATGGCACCCGAACTGCATAGAATGAAGGAACGAGACGAAGACGGTGAGGGGAAACCTAGAAAGCTTGGCGTGACCTGGCAGAACCTCACTGTCAAAGGCGTTGGCGGCAACGCCTCGTTCAACGAAAATGTGCTCTCCCAGTTTTTTCCCTTCCACAAGGGTAGCAAAGGCGCCCCACTGAATACCATCATTGAAGATTCATATGGATGTGTTAAGCCGGGAGAGATGTTGCTTGTTCTTGGACGGCCCGGAGCTGGCTGCACGACGTTGCTGAGCGTACTCGCCAACAATCAGCTCGGCTACGAAGAAGTCACCGGAGATATCAACTATGGAAACATGTCTGCTGTGGAAGCCAAACAATACCGTGGCCAGATTGTCATGAACACAGAGGAGGAAATCTTCTTTCCGACCCTGACTGTCGAAGATACCATCGACTTTGCCGCTCGCATGAAGGTTCCCTATAAGCTGCCGCCCGGGATTAGGACTCATGAAGAATATGCTCAGGTCCATAAGGATTTTCTCCTGCGGTCAGTCGGAATATCCCATACCGCGCGAACGAAAGTCGGAGACGCTTTCATCAGAGGTGTCTCTGGAGGAGAGAGGAAACGTGTATCTATTCTTGAATGCCTGACCACTCGCGCGAGTGTTTTCTGCTGGGACAACTCAACGAGAGGTCTCGACGCAAGCACAGCACTCGAGTGGATCAAGGCAATCAGGGTCATGACCGATGTCCTTGGGCTCACTACTATTGTCACACTCTATCAGGCGGGCAACGGCATCTACGAGCATTTCGATAAGGTACTTGTTCTCGATGAGGGTAAACAGATCTTCTACGGACCTCAGAAGGATGCTGTCCCATTTATGGAAGGCCTTGGCTTTATGCGGGACACTGGTTCCAACCGAGGAGATTTCCTGACGGGTGTGACCGTCCCTACCGAGCGCCTTATTGCCCCTGGATACGAAGACAAATTCCCACATACCGCTGGTGAGATCCTTACTGCATACGAACAGTCAAGAATCAAATCCAAGATGCTAGAAGAGTGTCGAAGCTATCCAACAAGTGAGGAAGCGGCGGAGAACACGGCCGTCTTTAAGGAAATGGTCTCTCGTGAGAAGTACAAGGGCGTATCCGAAAAGTCCCCCGTCACTGCTGATTTCATTACCCAAGTCAAGGCCGCCATCTTCAGACAGTACCAGCTTATGTGGGGTGACAAGGCGACGCTACTCATGAAGCAAGGCGCCACAGTCATCCAGGCTCTCCTCGGCGGTTCTCTATTCTATTCTGCTCCCGATAATTCGCTCGGCCTTTTTCTAAAGGGCGGTGCTTTGTTCTTTTCTATCCTGTACAACGCTCTTATAGCCCTATCAGAGGTAACCGACTCATTCACTGGCAGACCCATTCTAGCCAAGCACCGCTCCTTCGCCTTATACCACCCAGCGGCTATCTGTATCGCCCAAATCGCCGCAGATTTCCCTATTCTTCTATTCCAAGTGACGCATTTTGGCCTTGTCCTATACTTCATGGTTGGTCTGAAGACCACGGCTGGGGCTTTTTTCACCTACTTGGTCACCAACTTCATCACTGCGATGTCTATGACGGCTTTCTTCCGACTCGTCGGCGCTGCATTTCCTACTTTTGACGCTGCGACCAAAGTTTCGGGTCTTTCGATTGTAGCCTTATTTGTCTACATGGGATACATGATTATCAAGCCCGAGATGCATCCGTGGTTTGTGTGGATCTTTTGGATCAACCCCATGGCCTATGGATTCGAAGCTCTTCTTGGAAATGAATTTCACGATCAGAATATACCGTGTTATGGCCCTAACCTTATTCCTAGCGGCCCCGGCTACATTGATGGGGAGGGTGGGCAATCGTGTGCCGGTGTCGTTGGCGCTGCACCCGGTGCGACGGGCCTTACAGGCGATGAATATCTCGCAGCCATGTCCTTTAGTCATAGCCATATATGGCGCAACTTCGGCATCAACTGCGCCTGGTGGGTATTTTTCGTTGTGCTCACCATATTCTTCACCTCCAGGTGGAAGCTGCTAGGAGAAGGTGGCCGCAAACTCCTTATTCCTCGGGAGCAACAGCACAAATCAAAGCATCTTTTGCAGTCAGGAGACGAGGAAGCGCGAGCTACGGAGAAATCCGCAGTCAACTCTGGGTCTTATACACCAGGCGGAAACATCGGGAATAGCCTCCTCCGTAACAGGGCCATATTCACCTGGAAAAACTTGACGTATACCGTTAAAACTTCCGACGGTGATCGCGTTCTTCTTGATAACGTCCAGGGCTATGTCAAACCAGGCGTGCTTGGGGCTCTAATGGGTTCCTCTGGCGCTGGCAAGACGACGCTGCTTGACGTTCTCGCACAACGCAAGACATCGGGTACTATCCATGGATCCATCTTAGTCGATGGACGTCCTGTTCCTATTTCATTCCAACGCTCGGCCGGTTATGTCGAACAGTTAGATGTCCACGAATCTTTGACTACCGTCCGGGAGGCTCTCGAGTTTTCGGCACTCCTGCGCCAATCTCGCGATATACCCACCGAAGAGAAGTTGCGATACGTGGATACCATTGTTGACCTCCTGGAACTGAATGATCTCGAACATACGCTTATTGGTCGCCCAGGTACTGGTCTTTCGGTGGAGCAACGTAAGCGTCTTACTATTGCTGTCGAACTGGTAGCAAAGCCGAGTATCCTGATCTTCCTCGATGAGCCCACGTCAGGGTTAGATGGCCAGGCTGCCTACAATACTGTTCGTTTCCTTCGCAAACTTACAGAAGCTGGGCAAGCCGTCTTGGTCACTATCCATCAACCATCAGCTCAATTGTTTGCGCAATTTGATAAGCTACTATTGCTAGCCGCGGGCGGGAAAACTGTATACTTCGGAGATATCGGCCAGAATGCGAACACCATTAAGGAATACTTCGGCCGCTATGGATCCCCTTGCCCGCCTGAAGCTAATCCTGCTGAGCACATCGTTGATGTTGTGTCGGGGACAGGAGGCGAGGGGCAAGATTGGAACGAGGTCTGGCTGCAGTCACCGGAACATGATAAGCTCTCAGAGGAACTGGATGCCATTATTACAGAGGCTGCCGGTCGACCCACAACAGTCAATGATGACCACCATGAATTTGCAGCTTCACTGTGGACGCAAACCAAACTTGTGACGCATCGCATGAACATCTCGCTCTTCCGGAACACTGAATACCTCAACAATAAGTTCGCAATGCATATCAGCCTCGCACTATTGAACGGTTTCACCTTTTGGATGATCGGAGATGCACTTACAGATCTGCAGCAGAACCTGTTTACCGTTTTCAATTTTATTTTCGTGGCACCAGGTGTCATTTCCCAGCTCCAGCCTCTTTTTATTGACCGTCGCGATATCTTCGAGGCGCGGGAGAAGAAGAGCAAAATGTACCACTGGGCTCCCTTTGTTACAGGCCTTATAGTCTCAGAGTTTCCCTACTTGCTTGTCTGTGCATTGCTATATTACGTTTGCTGGTACTTTACTTGCGGCCTTCCTACCTCGGCAGATCACGCTGGCAGTGTGTTTTTCGTTGTGGTAAGTCTCCACCCGTCTTCCGGCCCCCATTACTTTGCGGATACGAGAGCTAAAACCTTCCCAGGTAATGTACGAGTGTCTTTACACGGCCATTGGGCAAATGATTGCCGCTTATACCCCGAATGCCGTATTTGCATCACTTGTCAACCCCCTGGTTATCACCACTCTAGTCTCATTCTGCGGCGTCATGGTTCCATACAGCCAAATCGAGCCATTCTGGAGATATTGGTAAGCGCTATTGCGTGCAATTTGGCGACTTCGGTTTGGAGTGGTTTTTAACAGCCGTCTTCAATAGGATGTATTATATCGACCCCTTCAACTACCTTATGAGTTCCCTGCTAGTCTTCACTACCTGGGACAAGCCTGTTCACTGCAAATCCGAGGAACTGGCTGTATTTGATCCGGCTCCCAATAAAACTTGCGGCGAATACCTCGACATGTACCAGCGCGGCATGGGGTTGGCTACGAACCTCCTCAACCCGGACGACACTACCAAGTGTCGCGTATGCCAGTATACCGAGGGAGGAGATTACCTTCGTACATTGAACCTCGAAGAGAAATATTATGGATGGAGGAACGCCGGCATCGTTGTTGCATTTGTGATTGGTATCTACGGGCTGGTGTTCCTCATGATGAAACTCAGGACCAAGGCTACCAAGACGGCCAAGTCCTAAAAGCGACCAGAGAAGAAATTTTTCGATAGTCTTCTCACTATTCAGTGGATGGGGATGATTAATTAGAGGTATAATACCAAGAGTGTATCGTTTCAACAGATTGTGGCTGGTTGTTCTACTTGGCCTGCCGGCCTAACGTACCACAGAAATTATTAGTCAATTACTCCGCCTCATGGGAGTGATCGTGACAAATATGGCAGAGAAAAGGATTCTCGTGGTAGAAAGCCGATTGTTTGCATCATTTAGCACGCTACTATAATATTCGATTGCTCGGGCGAGGTTAAATACAGACAAAGACAAATCAGAGCAGAAAAGGGCAGCAAAGCAGGCAGCCAATAACCCTCCAGGAAGGGGCTCAAAAGAGATCTCTCTGGCTTTTGCCCAGAGAGCCCGGACGGAGGCCATTACAGTACAAAAGCAGAGATGGCTCACCAGGGAGCTTAGCCAGCGATCCCAACAGGATCGACGAACTCACAGGCCACAGAAGTACTGGCGGCTTGACCCAACAGCTGCAGTAGCTCCCAAACACCTGGCAAGCCGCTATTTGAAACTGAAGTCAGGGCATGCAGTCATTAAGGCACACCTACATCGGATCCAGGCCCAGGAGGATGCAACCTGCAGAGATTGTGGCTTGTCAAGGGAGACAATACGCATCTTCTCTTTGAATGCTGGCAATGGCGACACCAACGGAACAAGCTCTACAAGGACCTGGAGACAGACGGAGTTATGAGACCCACTACTACAGAAGAATATCCACAAGGACGACTTCTAGGAGAGCCCAAAGTGGCCGGGGCACTGCTATAATTCTTAGCCAGCACCAGCGTAGCTCTACCTCAAGGATATCTACAACGGCCGGTGGAAAGAGCCCGGAAAGACGATGAATGGGGACTGGAAGCATTGAATGAGGCAATTAGAACAGGAGAATGATAGCAGGGAGGGTAGCCTAAGCTGACTCTCAGCCTAGGGCACATCCACCCGGCTCTGAAACACAAGAAGAGCACAGTGCTCGAAAGCCCTGCGCATACAGGCGGTCTGGGGCGAGGGAAAGAATCAGGAAGATTATAGAAAGGGGGATGTTGCCTCAGGAACTTATAGGGACAAGAGACTAGAATAGCTACCGACCTCGAGTCCATGAATTGTGGTCTGTCATATCTCTAGGGCTCGGTATAGACAATAGACTTGATTAAATAATAATAACTTCTCCGCATCCAAGTCCCTAGCTCAACCTAACGTCGATCGGCATGGCGGAGGAGACCGTTCCGGGTTCACGTCAAGATCCCGCGTGAGGTTAGGCCAAGACCGAAGACTTTCATGCTGACTTCCCAATCCGGTGAAGAGGTACAAAGTGGAGGTCATATTTGAGACGACGGTTTGGGTCAGGTATTTCTCGTACGTACCGAGGGTCCAGCCGGAGATATATCGCCCCGAAAGTCGGAGACGTACAGCTCGTTAACTAGTTAATGACTGGAATTTAGTCATCTATGCACCAATTTGTAAATTTGGATTAGATGTGTTCAAGGGATTAAATTTACATAGTAATTCATGACGGATCATGTCAATTATACATAGAGACCACTATGAATAATATTCTGAAGATTTACATGAAAGTCAATGTTGGCCAATGACTTTTTATCTTCTATTGTATCGTAAAGCGACTGCACCCGATTGTAAAAACGCCATGATGATGCCAAAGTGCTCTTGGCGTCCGCCGCGGCCCTGATGGTGGGTCCCAAGTCGGACTTCTCAGTGATGATAAGTCAGGCTATTCCGGCGAGAGCCAGGTGTAGAACCGGGCGCAATTGCAGATGCTCGTCGGCTGTGCAAATGTCCCTCCATCTGGGAAGAGGAGAGCTGCTGGGCGAATGGCGAGCGCTTGCGCAGGATCGGTCCGTACCAGTAGATCACGTACACTGAAGCCACCAAAACGACAGAAATGCAGACTATTTGGTATTAAAAATGGTGGAAGCAGACAAGGGAATCGTGTGGAAAACTTACATAGGATTGTCGAAGCGTACTCCAGATGACGTTCCCCGCCGATATCTGCGACCTCTGTTAGTTATTGTCGGACAAGACAGATTGCGGTTAAGGCATACTCTCAAAAAATGGGGTGGCCGGAACCGTGAGGATACCGGCCAGGATATCTCGGGAAAAGCCGTTGCCCCCAGTGGCCGAGGCAGAATATGGGCCATAAGCACACACCATGTAATCAATGGTAGCCATGTAGATACTGTAGTTGGCAATTCCCACCATAGCCGCAAACACCATGGTGCCCATCCAGTGGATGGGAGGCCCGACGCTGGTCCAGGCAAACCCGATCAGGCCAATGGGCAGGAAAGGCACAGTATAGAGCAGCCACCATAGCCGAGACTCGTACTGCGCCTGTTCATCATCAGGTTTGCGGCGTCGCTCGGCCATGTTCCTCCAGATAACAGGGTAGAAAGAGAGCCAGGCAATCACGTAGCCCACCAGGATCGGAATAAACGAGAGACCCAGGGCGACCGCATCGAATCCCCACTGTTCATATACCAGTCCGAAGGACTGGATGAACATAAAGATAAGCGCGTCACTGAACCCGCTCAGCAGCGACAGGGTCAGTACGATAGGCTCCGTCAGGAACATCTTGAAGGGCCGGATCCAGGTGATGCAAATCTCCTTCATAGAGAAGCGTTCCTTCCAGGGAATTATCTCATATGGTCCGTAGACTTCCTCCCCATTCTTTCTTTTTTTCTTGGCAATCTGGCTCAGCATGATCGTGGTTCGGGTCTCAGGAACGATCAGCAGGTGAACAATCTGGACGAAGCCTCCAAAGATGAGCTGGATCCAGATCGCCCAACGCCATGTTAGGTATTTCTCGACAAAACCACCCACGACGGGCCCGATGACAGACCCTCCCACTGAGGAGAAGACAACGCAGGCCACGGCGTACTGCTGTGTGTCGGCTTCCCACATATCGGCCACCATACCCAGGGTGACTGATCCACCGGCCAAACTGAGCCCTCCGAAAGCACGGCCAACCATGATAGTGGCGAAGTTGGGCGCAAGGGCCACAGGTAGCTGCCAGATATTGACAAGAAGCATGCTGAGTTGTAGGATAGGTTTACGCCCTAGCTCCTCACTCCAGGGGGCCCAAAGTTCGCAGCCAAAGGCGTAGGTAACCAAGAAAATCATTGCACCGCACCGGGCTGCCTGCATGCTAAAACCCAAATTCCTCCGAAATGCCCGTGAGGCCGTTGGAGTAGAGACTGGTATTGAAATTCATGGACACCTGAACCAGGAAGATCACAGAGATGATCATCCACTTCTTCCAAGTTAGGAAGCAGAAACCCAGCTCTTCATAGCAGCTTTCCTCAGTGAGAACAATTTTGTCACCAGCCCCGGAGTGTTCCACTTGGTCCATAGTGGGCTTGGGGGGGTCGTGAAACTTATGACGATTCTCCTGGTTGGTGTCATTGGCGGAGGACATGATCTCGGATATATGCGCCTTCTCTCCCATTGTGACGGGTTCATTGGAAGGTTTGTCGACCATCTTGTGTCTGTCAAGGGTCAAGGGAGGGACGGGGGGGTTGGGTTATGCGGGAACCCGCGAATCCAAGGCTGAACCAAGTCGACAAATAGTAAGATAAATGAGAGGAAGGGCAAAAAAAGAGAGAAAGTTAGGAAAGAAAATCGGAGTGGAACTCCAATTAGACAATGGGCGAGGACGAAGGCAATCTATAAGATTCCTTGAGCATTCAAAGTGAAAAGAAAAAAGCAAAGAGGACTGGAAATTGTGACAAGGATACATGTCGCATACGCACCATACTCTGTTACTCCATGCATAATTTTTTACCCCAGATATTATAGTTTGGGGGGTGGAGAAGGGGGCATGCCATGACATTTACGGGAATTCCTCAGAGATCACTTAAACATCCCGGACTTGCCTTTGAGCGTAACCTGTTTGGCCGGCGGCGAAGACTTTCCCCCTCAATACTTATAGATGGCCTGGAAAGGTAAGCAGATGTCAAGTGCTTCCGTTGGTCCAGACGGGCGGGAATATACACCATACATGGTTATGATTGTTACCCCAGAAATTATAGTTCGGAAGTGCCATGGCATCTACTAGGATTCCCCAGACATCACTAATCACCCCGGACTTGCCTTTGGGCTTAACCTGTTTGGCCGGCGGCGAAGACTTTCCCCCTCAATACTACGTATAGATGGCCTAAAAAAGTAAGCAAATGTCAAATGTTTCCGTTGGTCCAGGAAATTATTTTACGTCTCCATCGGGCGGGAGACATGGGACCGGCGTCTAGGTGGCGTCGCTACCGGCCGCCAAAACGAATGATGGTTGTATAGGCTGCGGCATATCGTACGACTTGGATGTGGTGACCACATTGCGGATATCCATTAGATATCCAACGGTATATGTTGGATGCCCAACACATATCCGCACTAGCATAAAATTCGCTAATTTACCCTATTCCAGACTATCAGGTGACAGTTATGAAGCTGGCAAACCCCCTGTTTTAAAACCGAATTTATTCATGTTTGGTAATGACAATACTATTCTGCACTTTCCCCTACTTACCAGACGAAATAATATGAAATGATCTTGTATTTATTATTAAATACTATTAAAATGATAGATTTGGCATGAATCCTAGAGTCGATAAGACGTTATTGCAAGAAATTTATGATTGTTGGTTGATTCATGCCGTCAGGGTGGAAATATATATTTAACACAATGCGAAATAAGCGACTACATTTTCTTGAAAAGAGCTACAGTACGACGTTAATTTATGAAATTTGGTCGAATTCCCCCTAAGATAGCACAGGAAGATAGATTGATATAGTCATATATAAAAGTAGAGAGAAAACTACACTCAAAAAACCAGATTCGACGGACTTCACGGTTACTGTTAGATATCTGTTGGATGCTGCCGCAGCCTAGGCCGCCCATCTACGATAACTTTGATGACTAGTCAAGAAGCCCAGTTGAGATCATTGACACTGAAGAGGATGATTTACAAGCAGTTGAGCCCCTGCGAACTGTGACGCCCCAATGCCGCATTGATACCGATATCAACAAATGCATGCCGCCATCTGAGCGAGCAAACAAGGCACTAGCGCGGCCACACAACCTGCAGATAAAACCCCTCTTTCTGGTAGATAGACTCCCCTCCTCATTCCATCTCCAAATTCGATATTCTCGTCCATGGCTACACTAGTTCAGATAGGAATATCATTTCGTTATTATCCACTAGTCCGAGCCCGTGACACGAATAGGCGTAGCTGTTAAAATGACCAGGCAGTTTGCTACAATTCAGAGACAAGCCACTGAAAGTGAATCAGAGCCTGAGGATCAAGGTTAATTGGAAACAAGGATGAGCCATTTCTTCCCTCCACCCCAAGACAGCTCATCACTGAAAGGAATGGCAGCTCTGGGTGCATAAGAGCTTTTTTTAAGCGCCAGACCCTGACAGTCTTTGAAGTGACGAAATTTTCTAGATGTTCAACATCTTTTCTTGACAACTTCTGCTTTTCATAATGTCCCAGATCTTCAAGGAAATCCTCTGGACATGGTCGATTGAAGTAGTTCTTCAAAGTGAACCTTGATAACAGCGTTTCTCTCTTCCTATTCTCCCTCTTCTGTTTGCTTAAGAGCCACTAGATGAGTGGCATATTTAATATGGAAGGCGGGTGCGTTGACAAGCTGCATTTTATTTTAAGCGCTTCTTCTTTTCCTTAGGCAGATGGCTTGTTCTTAATTGTGGTTATATCTGACTACGGAGTGTTTGATTCGGGAATTCTGAGTATTCTGACTCTTAAGATGCTTTTCGGGCGTCTCAAGGTGTGTGACAATGTGATGTGGATGGTGGTGTGCCACGTAGAGGGGGGGGGGGGGGCTGAGCTTGTTCCTAGGTTTCCACTGACAGTTAAGGGGGGGATTTCTACTTGATTCCGGGTGCTAATTGTGAGCGTTGTCATTGACTACGGTCGGAATGCTGGTCTTGAATTGACTACCTGACAGGCTACACAACTCAAGACATTGTATTCGCTAGCAGAGGTTCCCTGGTTTGCCAGAATACCAGATAGCCCTAGCATAAACACGCTGACCGACGGCATACTTCTGCGCCATGACAAAGGTTAAATCCGAATACTGGTTCAAATAGTCCCTGAATTTAGCGATCAAACACTTTCCCTGGGTTCCTGTTAAAAAAATTACTGGTTAGTATTCGTGCTGCATAGAAAAGGGAAGCAAAATCATGGATTGGAATCATACATGATCCAGTGGGGATCAAAAGTTCCCTTAAGAATTTTCTATGCATTATTACGGGCGTTAGCAAATTCACCAAGACCCGAAACCTCCGAAAGGAGAGCCGAAGGTCTCACAGGTTCTGGGAGCAACCTACCATAAACGATATAGTTTGGTCGCCTAACTCCTGTCGAAGTGCCTCCTTTTTGCCAAACCCGATGCCATGCTCACCGGTACAGGTGCCTTCCATTTCTATGGCACGCTTGACCATGTTCTTCACGGCTAGTTTGACCTTCTCGAACTCCTCTTGCTTCGTACTGTCATATGTAATGTTCTCATGAAAGTTACCATCGCCCACGTGTCCCTTCACACAAGCATTGAGACCCAAGGATGCTGCCTCTTCTTTGCTGTTTACAATGACATCGGCTAAACGGCTTAGGGGTACTGCAACATCGGTGTTCCCTGATAGTTGACAAAGTTTTAGTAGGGCAATTCGACAATTCCAAATAAAGATATATCCAACGTACACATCTCTTCGCCCTCTTTGCGAAGGGCCAGAAGCGAGTATAGAGACTCCTTCCGCGCCGACCACAGCAGCGCCTGCTCGCGCTCATCGCGGGCAAACTCAAAACTGTCCGAGCCATGAGCACTGGTGATCTGCTTAACCTTCTCAATAGTCTCGTTCAACATAGCTTTCGACCCGGCAAACTTCATAAACAGAGTAGGCTTTTCCTTCCACACGCGTGGGCGGGTCACGTTCCCATCGTTCACGATACGCATCTGGGCCTCGTCCATAAGCTCGAGGGCTGCAACTGGAATTCCCTTCTGAATGACTTTGGTCGCTGCTGATACAGCATCATGAATTGTTTCAAAAGAAACGACAGCGACAGAATAGTTCTCAGGGAGAACCGCCAGCTTCAGCGTGGCTTCAGTCACAATTCCAAGCGTACCCTCAGAGCCTACGAAGAGGTCGCTGACGAGTCTTCATGACACTGCCATCGGCTAGGACCACAGTTAGGTTGATTACCCAGTCGCGCATGGTACCGTAGTGCACCGCGTTGGTGCCCGAACAATTTGTGCTGATCATTCCTCCAATCTTCGCACTCGGAGCTTTTGGGATGGGTCAACACATCGCAAAACCATCGCAAAAAATTGCATATTGACTCACCTGGATCCATCGGAAAAAACAAGTCGCTACCTATTTGCTTCAACTTCTGATTCAAATCTACCCATTGGACACTGGGTTGAACAACTACATCCATATCATCCTCATTGATCTTGATGATCTGGTCCATGTAGACAAAATCCATGCTCACGCCACCAAAAGGCGCAGCAGTATGACCCTCCAGACTACTCCCACCACTGTACGGAATTATGGGAACTTTCCATTTGTGGCAGATGCGGGCGATTGTGCTGACCTGCTGCGTATTCCGCGGGTATGCGACGGCGATGGGCAATGTATCGAGTTTAACAGATGACCATTCTGAGAATCCATGCATCTTGAGGTCTTCGTCGTCAGTTGAGATAATGTCTTCGGTATCACGGAGTTCATGTTCAATTTCAGCTATGGCCTGTTGAATAGAACTTTGTCAGGATTCAGATGCTCACATCCGTGTCGCCCTAAACAGTATGGACAAGTAGCTGGGATCAAGTCACCTTTTCCATGTCTTTCAACGTCGCATATTTGATCGTGGGTATCCGTTTGGTATCCAGGATAGCAGCGATGTTCTGTGCTGCGTTTGCGTCACCGCTCGAAATTTTTGATATACCATAGCCGGCCAGGCCAGCGACCGTAGCAACCACCAGAGTTAAAGTACGATTACCTGTCGCTAGGGAAGGGGGTTTTGAAAGCTCATGTGCCCTCTTTGGGTTGGTACTGTTATAGAAACGATGCCACATCGGACCGCGCGAAACCGATGCCCAGCGTGGCCGAGGAACAACCCCCGCGAGGTTACTCAACCGACGAATCTTTTCTGCCATCTGTCTCAACACTTCTTGTTAGGAGTTTCAATGCGATATTCAGGGTCTTTGAGCGTGTTTTATGAGGTCACAAGGAAAGTTGAAAGTACAAGGGAGCTAGGAAAAGGTGGGTCTCTGCTCGATAGAGGCGCCTGGATTAAGGGCAAGTGTCAGCGAGGGGATTATACATTGTTCTTTCAGGGTGTGAGTTTCTTTTTGAGTTGATAAGGGAGAGACGGGTCATCAGTGGATTAGAGGCTAGTTGTGATGAGGCTCGGATTTTAGGACTACTTGGCCAAATAACATAAACTATACGAGCGATCATAAATCCATTCGTCCTCGCCATCGTACGTCTCACGTTAACATTAGACAGTCGCCTCTTTTTTCTACAATGCTTCTCCAACCAGCATCCACCTGCCGGTTCATTGTCGGCCCCTGTTTCCAAACCTCGTGCACGACTTGTATGCCAGTTCTCACAGCTTCAATTCCATACACTTCCACTCTCCCATACCACTGCCGAAAGCGTTCTTGAAGTCTAGGTTCAAAGGCTTCCGTGGCACCCATGAATGCTGGCCAGAAGAGCGGAGCAGCAAGGATCTTGGTTTCTGCCTTGAGCTGCTCGATAGCTTCGATGCTGTCCAGAACCGCCTGGACGTATTGCCGAAGGTAGCGATGGCTGATTAACATCACGCTCTGAGAAAAATATATAATGAGGGCATTGAGAAAGGCTCGTGTCTGATGGTAGATGATAGTGGCACTGATGCCATTCTTAGATTCCTTGTAACGGTGGAAGCTCCCATCAAGCGGCCAATCCAGAATTTTTTGTTCGAGCTCATCACACAATTGATTCAAAAATGCCGGAATGGATGAGTCGCCAGTTTTCGTGCGATAGCTGTTTACCTCATCTATGACTTCGATCGATTCCTTCAAGAGAAGCAGAAGGCTCTGCGGTATACCGTAAATACATTCATACGCAGAAACCTCCAATCCTGAGTTCTGGCTCGCCATAGCATCTGCCTCTATGGGCATCATGGATGAGGGTGTTTCATCGTCTTCAATGAAAGGGTGCTGCTTGGGGGCAGCTGGCCGCGGACCGAACGTTCTCTGTGAACCCAACGATGGCGAGAACCGAGAGGCTCCGCTTCTGGGCCTCCTTACAGCTGTGCTTTCATATATCACTCGCAGATAGAGATATATGTGATGGAGAGACTGGGCCTTTCGCGAAAAACTGGATTTTCGAGCATTCATATAGCTTATAAGCTTCTCAGCACCATCTAGATGAACGCCGCATGTACTAGTGTCTCCTGACATAACCTGAAGGCGGGAGATCAGCAAGTGAAGGTAGATTCTCAGTTAGGTAGGACGGGTGTCAATGGCTTACATTGATTGTGACCATGGAAAGCATAGTGGCCAAAAACTCTTTATACTTGATTTTTTCATCAGCGTACAGGTCGGTCTCCACTGCGCACTTAAGGAGTCCGATTGCGTTGCAGCGATATCGCGAGGCGATCGTGCCCCAATTCGTAGCCCCATCGTTGCGCTTGTGGACTCGATCCTCGTTAGAGAGGTAAAAAGCACTGATGGAAAGTAAAGAGTTCCGTAACGCATCGCGAATCCGTGTCGTCGTGCCCCCATAACTCAGTTCGCCACTACATTGCAGCACTCGTGGCAGGTGGATTGTTTTCCAAGGGCTTTTGGCATTGTCAATTACGCAAAATAAATTGATTACCCGTTCTCTGTAATGCCACATCAAGAACCGTTCTTGAAATGGGACCACCAGATTTTCCGGTGAGTTATTTATAGTCACCAAGTCTAGTCTCTTGCTTGTTGAACTACTGTCGTGACCACCCTGAGGGAGTTCAGCCTCGGCATAGAGATATTGGTCATGTAGAGCGTTGCCGAAATTGTTTGATGGATTTGATATGATTTCCGGAAGTACCGAGACGGCCGGCGCATCTGGATCTGGCTGACATGAAAAGTCCAGGGGTAATTGTTGCTCATGAAAATCACCTAGGTTACATGCGCCCTCTGGTGTGAAAGAAGTATTTGAAGACTCGGAGCCTAGAAAGACCGACTCGGAGTCGAAAATCAAGTCAGACCTGGGATCCGACTGGCAGACGGGGGTCGTGGAAGGATGAATGATATCGAGTTCATCGGCGCGGGCCGGAGGGGAAACCTCTTGAAGACTAAAGACTCCAAAATTCTCGATATTGGCGTTAAAATCCTGACCCCGGGACTTGGCCAGAAATTCCAGCGAATCGAGGTAGCGCAAGATACCATCAACTTGGTCCCAATCCAAGACTGATTCAAGAGGCTCTAATGTTGACACGTCAATGCAATGAGCCGGGGATCAAATTGCAATGTAGGAGAGAACAATGGCGGAATCGATTACACATTACTCACCACCGATGCCTATTGAAGGGGACCGTAAAATAACAACTTGACAGTAGATGAGATGGCAACTTATCTTTGAACACCAGTCCAGAAGCCTTCGTCAATTCATCACAAGTGTACTGCAATTTGAGCATCTTAAAGAGAGGAGAGTTTCCAAGAACGCTTTGACTAAAGGGGCCGATTGTTCACGTCACCATTTTCTGAATAATAACATGTGACTCGGTAGGGACCACATCGCGAGGATGGGGTAGCCCAAGCATGAATCGTGACACAAGACTCTTATTTCATACGTGTACACGATCATGGCTTATGATACCACTCTAAAGCTCGCTGTTCTTATTGATGCAGACAACACCAAGCCATCTATTACTAGACATTTACTTGCGGAAGGTCGCAAAATATGGCACAACTCATGTGAAGCGGGCCTACGGGGATTGGACTAGCACGAACTTGAAGGGCTGGAAGGAAAAACTCCTCAGTCATTCAATTCAGCCAATACAGCAGTTTTCGTACACTCATGGCAAAAATGCGACCGACTCAGCTATGATCATCACATGATGGACCTTCTGTACTCAAGCCGTTTTGATGGTTTTTGTCTTGTCTCTAGTGACAGTGACTTTACACGGCTGGCAGCTCGTATTCGCGAATCCAGACTAATTGTGTACGGATTTGGGGAGCAAAAGACACCTCGGCCCTTTGTTGCTGCCTGCAATAAATTTATCTATACCGAAAACCTTGTGTATCACGATGAACTTGTACAGCATCCTGATAGGGTCATTGTGGCTAAAGATCATGTTCCAGTGCAGCACACCCAGGCAGATAATGATTTGGCAAGTCTGCTACATACCACGATAGAGACGGCCTCCGATGATGATGGGTGGGCTGAGCTTTCTAATGTCGGCAATCTCCTCACAAAAAGACACCCCGACTTCGACTCTCGTACCTACGGATACCCCAAACTCAGCGATCTAATATTTGCCTTGCCTCTGTTTGATGTTGTCCGACACCCTCCTCGTGAGTGTAGACCCAATGGAACCTACATACGCAATAAGCGTCGAGGCCGCGGGAATTCTGCTACTTGATAAACATGAACAAGTTTAACTCTTTCCTGCTCTACAATTCTCTGGAGATATCGGGATTGAGTTTACGAACTGACAGGCAACAACTGGATGGTCCTGTTGTTGGTACCTGTTTGGTGACTCACTGGGAATATCTCTGCCTTGGGCCCAATTGTCTTTCATTGTTTGTCTATGTTTTGCCTGCCTTTTGTATTATTGGCTTTCACAGGGAAATGAACAGGTTGGCTGCAGTGTGCTCTTTTCAATTGACCCCAACCTAGGTGGCAGACCTTTATTGGCTTGTCTTACAAAACCCCTCAATCTTGATGCCCATGTTATTTATAACAGAGGACTTCCTCAATATGCTGCAAATTTTGTCACGTCGCCCAACGAGTAAAAGAATTTGCATGAAGGAGTTGAAGCATGGATAACTTTGCTGAGTATGAACCTGTCTATGAATTTACACAGAAACTAACAACTGTAGGGTCATTCGATCTCCAGAATTTCATTTTCTTGTTGGACATGACCATCGTAGGCTGACAATACATGCTGGTCTCGTTCGAAATTTATCTCGCCCCTTGACGGCTCTCATTGATAATGGGTGTATGAAAGAGTCGCTGTCCCGAACTGCTGTTATAGATGACTTGGGGGAGGATATCTTCATCTTATTTTGTGAGTTTGGCTATCGGGGAAAGTATACTACGCCTTGCCGCAAAGACAATGAATGTGAGGAGGATTTGAACGCAGATGGTGAGCACTAGACCCAAATGCCAGTGCCATCAGACCCAAAACAAGATCTTAATTCGCAAGCCAGGTCAGATACAAACAGAAGAGAGTAAGCCAATGCCAGTGTCATTCAGAGTCACATACTATATCTACTTACCAATGGGGAAGGCTCTGTTAGCAAGAGAGCTCAAAAAAAGAAGAAATCCAGTTATTTCTCACCTCCGCCAGAGATCGAGTACGCTAAATCAATCTACGTTGAAAACCCCTATGATCGTCGAAGGGGTCAATTCAGATCTCTTCAATTTGCTGGAAATGAGGCCTCTATTTCTTCTGACCCAGATCTTCTTGCTCATGCAAAGACATATGTGTTTGCGACACGGTACCTTGTCGACTCACTGAGAGTTCAATGCTTGAAGTCGCTTCATCGTGATCTTTGCAATATCTCGCTCAACTCGCGAAATGTATCTCACATCCTTGATCTGCTACAGTATACCTTCAGGCATACAGGCAGAGAAGAGCCGGATGGATGTCTTTCTCTCAGAAACTTGGGCACTCACTATGCATCATGTGAGGCTCAGACCTTAATGAAAAACACTCGCTTTCGACGCCTGTTGGATGAGTATGGGGAAATGGGTTCCGATCTCGTTGCAAAACTTGTTGCGTGATGAGGTTTCTAACATGTCAAATCAAAAGATGCATGTCCGCACTATTATACTCGAAAACAGTCAAAGCAATCTTCGGCATAAGGAAACGTTAGATAGCTGGTATCGAAATGAGACACGTATTGATGATACAAGTCAATTATCTCCCTTGTTCATCTGTACTGGAAGATGAGCGAGTTCGGACCTGACGACGTCCGCGGCTACTTTTCCATGGCGGTCCAAATGATCTGGATTCATCAAATTATCTAGTCAGATTGAGTTAGGTGCAATCATTTTATAAACCAACAAGGGCAATGTTGTCGGCTTTCACCTGACTGTGGCTGCAGCTTTTGTTGCAAACTTTCTTGAATTCTTCTTCCCTAAAATAGCTGCCGGAAGGCATTTAAGACTAAAACAGGGTCTTTCCCTGTGTTCTTTGCCACTTCCAAATTATTGACAGTTACTCGCTACTTTATCAATGCCCTAGGAGGTTTGCGTCAAATTGGATGGGGACCGCTGGCTGAGGACAGACACTGGTGACGAATACAGATAGCAATGGAGAGCAGGGCCCATGGGAAAATAAAAATGAGGACCATGTTAGCCTACTAGTATTGCTCTGCACAGTAGCAGCAGAAGTATAGCCTTCATCATGTAGGAGGTAGACGTGGACGAATGTGATGGGAGAACATTGAAGAAAAGGGAGGATAGTGGGCGTGAAACAAGCCAGGTCACCATATCCTACCCTCCCTAGAACATTCTATGTCATTTATTTCATCTTATTATGACTGAATTAAGCTGCTAACGGTCAAGACCGTTTATTTCGATAATGATACAGTCAGGGACGTAGTGGTGCTACATTCGTACCCTGTTCTTTTGTCTTAAGACGATACTGGTCACTACCTCATATTATGACTATTCAAGGTAATTATGGAGAATTTTGCTATTCCAGCTGTTTTCCTACCGATACTTCTGCTTTCTTGGCATTGGGTTTGAGAGAAAGAATCAATCCTTAGCGGTGCCACTGCTCTTACATCCAAGTGTACTACATTGTTGGCATACCAGCAAGGACTTCAGTCATTTTCGCCCTCGCACAGGATTCAGCATCAACCGCTGTCCATGGATTCTCAATCCGCTGACACGCCACCGCCGTCTCATCTTCATCATGGACACGTGCCAATTCATGTCTTCCTAGGAGGCCGAGTTCATCATCTAAAGTTTCCTGGCGGAGATCATCTATAATCCGTCCAAACATGAGGGGTTTGACCATCAGCTCCAATGCATGGAAGATGCGAATGGTGCCTGGTCGAGTATTCAAGGCGAAAGTGGCGAGAACATTGATCTGGTTGATAGTGAACGAATTATTACGCCTAGATATCTGGGTCAATTGGGCTACACAGTGAGCTAATTGGGAAACACACATGAAACTCATCTATCGGCAATCAACAGCATGCCAACTCCCAAGGTCCCTGCAAGCCTCCACCACCATCTGCCTCGTCGTACATGGTAACCAGATATCTTATTACGGCGAGATTGCGGTGACATTGATATGCGAGGATCATCAGTGTAGGCATCAAGAATACAGTTAAGAATGTGGGTCACAGTCAGCTTTGATGTGGAAGGAGGGCAGTATTCTTTCAGGCACTTACAGAGCTCCTAGTTAATGTAGAGCAATACCTGTCCAATACGCTTCAAAATGGGATCAAGAAACCGGCTTGTCTCATCAACATCAAGGATGTGAAGGTAATTCATGGCTCCCTATATACCCTTCCAGAGGACTGGAAGTCCAAGTGGGTGCAAGTTGAGCAACGTATTCTTGTCCCACACACCCAACAGTGGTTGTAGCATTCCGCAAGGATCCTTTATCAGAAGACGAACTTCCGCCTCAAGAACCTTCTGAATTCATTTCTGCTCAAGCGCATCCCCTTGACCGAATACACAAGATTGCAACAAGTGGATGATTTTCTGATTTGACCTGGTTGCAACTGGCGTTATTTGTGACTGTCTTGACTGGTTGCTGACTAGTCTCTTTGCCTTGACTGCTTGGTTGAGCCTGGTAGCTCTTAACCCTGGAAGGTTCAAACACTCCCCTATCTGGGAAGTGTCAAAATACACAGTAGTGGGTGTTGAATAACTAGAGGCACCTCCGTCGGGCCTGGGTGTAGAGATAGTTTCTGCGGGCAATGTTACTCCAGGGACCGGGTACGCGGTACCATGAAGAATTGTCTCCGGTGTCATAAAAAGCACACTTTCATCGGGTGTCTGAGAGCCGTCCCAAAGTCGGTCTACTTCATCGCCTGGGTAGTGACTGTATTTGTACATATTGTTCATCCGCACATCCGGCTCGACACATACTGGTGAGATCTTGTTTGAAGGGTCAAACGGTTCGAGATCACTCATAGATATGTAACAAGCGAACGAAGGGAACGAAGTGGGTTGTATGACATCTATATTACAATCTCCTAAAGCAATTGGTGGTTAGACAGACCAAAAGTAATAGTAAAAGGGGTGCAACGGAAGTGCTTTACTTGATAATACTGAAGGGTTGTCCTGGGTGGCTTCTTGAACCACAAAGCACTTCACAAAGCCAACATCTTTAAGTCCATAACAGATATCAACCACCTGAGACCTCTTCAGCTTCTGAAGCTGTTCCAGGTCGGACCCGAGATCTCGAACAAGCTAAAAAAATATGTGAGAATCAAACATGTGGATATCTCTCAACTGACGAACCTTGCAAAGCTGTGTATTTTCCAGAGTGATAGGCATCACCCCTGAATCACACTCCTGTGGCATAGATTATTACTAGCTGTAAATATCTGGAGAGAGTGAACTTACCTCAAGGCCAACTGAGATAGAGAACACATCTGTGCAACTCTCCCAATATGACTCCCAATATGTGGACAATATGATCTGTTGCTCAGTACTTAGAATGTGCCATTGAACAGAACCCTCTCTCTGAACTCGCATCAAGGCGTCTGTCTTCTGCGAATCATCCAATCATCCAATCTGCTCTATCTTTTGGCCAACCTGATTTACCAGCTGTACTAAAGTAAGTATTCTCCATAGAAGGCATCAAGGAGAGCTTACTCACATCAGAACACATGTCCTCATCCCAATCTAGCTCTTTGCTCTGGATCTCCTTCAAGGGAGGTGAGTGAATGAAATTAGGTCAAATGGGTCTCACCTACCTGGAGGCCAACCGTGAGAACGATCATTTTGGTCTGCAAGAATGATCAATGTCAGTAAATGAGGAAACACAGGTTAAGAGCCAGAAATAATCTGAGATTTTATGAATGAAAGGATGCCGTTTGGCAGGGTTCTTAGGAGCACGTCGCAAAGTAACAGTCTGATGCTGAAATTGTGGCCCTGGACCAGACAAAAGGACGGATGGTGGTGCCCCACCTCCATCCGCCACCACAATCATGAACCTCTCCAGGCATGTCCGTCCTGCGAAACGGAAAGGTATCGGCAGGGCCACTGGCGCGAAGATCACATTTTTAGTCAGTGTTTCATTGCCATTATTTTCCATTAAGTACCCATGACAATACTGGGCCCCTGGTATTTATTTGTCAACATGACATTGCCGATCCCTTCCCTTACGCACTCTCCAACCTGCCCACAAGCTCCCCGAAGTAGAACATCCCCTGCGGAAAAGAAAGCCTATTCAATTTGAGACTACCGCAGCAATCCTCAATGCCCAGATAAGATATTTAACAGGCCTCAACATCTCGAATCATGAGATCTCAAAATAATTCCATCCTGCCAGCAACCTACATGATGTCCAAGAAATCTTTGTGGGTAAAGAAGCGTCACTCAGATACCACTTGAGCAAAGGCACAACAGCAGCACAGATGTAAGAGGGGCCTTTTCAAAAAAGCAGCAGAATTCTGCCTTGAATGCAAGTCTGATGTCTTGGTGGCTGTTCAAATCCAGAAAACTGGGCAAATGTATATTCTTGATTCATCTTTGCAAAACCAGTGGCTTAATACATTGTCTAACCTGGTATGCCCAATCAATGTCTTTTTCCATCATCCAACTAATATAAATAGACATCGCACTACCCTCATCCGATTCAGGAGATGATTGAAGATATCATGCCCCAGTCTGGTGTGTGTTTGTCAGATCAGAGAGGCGGATCAACTTCTACCGCAGACGGAAAAGCATGATATGACCTAGAATCCTTCCCATCAATTGCTATCTCTTTTGGAGAAGGGGAGGAGGGGGGGTCTATTCCATATGTATATTCAACATGGAACCAATAATCAAATGACTGTCAACGGTGCTGGAATGGAGTATCTCCTAACAATTCTCACCCTGCTGTGCCATAGCGATGATTGTATAGAACTTTCAAGGTAGGACGATATCACAGAATATCATTCTTGACGTTCCTATACAATGAAACAGACCGATTTCATGGCGGCGAAATGTACTCGTGATAATTCAACTCAAATCAAGCAATAGAAGAAATTCATGACAGAAAAGCAAAGCAAACAGTGGCAAAAATGACAGGAACAGCAACCAAGGCGAAAAGAATATTTGGGAAAATCTCGAGGGACTTATTGGACTTTCCACAGCTAATTGAGTGGATTCCTTGACCGCTGGGAATCTTAGCCAAGAATAGAATTGGCGTATCCACTATATTCTCATTCAGCTTTCTTTGCTCGCCAATGGAATGCATTTGAAACAAAAAAGAATCCTTCGTTCTCATCATGATGGACTTCGATATGTATACGGCTTCCTTTACCGGTATAATACCACTTTCCTTGCGGTTTGTCGTAATATATGGGAGCAGAACCCCTTAACCCCCTTATCCATGGAAAGTTGGAGAATGAGTGAAATTGATCTTCAATGCTCAGCTGTGCAGTACAAGATTGGATACTTGCAACATTGCCTTAGCTGTCTGAGCTGAGCTCCGGGTCGGAATTTGACGGTTGGGGACTTGTTGAGGATTTGGCTGTGTTTTAGGCTTCGATGCTTCGTCAGTCTTGGTATGCTTCGTACCTATATTTTCTTCTTTGCTTTCCTTGTTGGCGCTTCCATCGCTCTCTCCACCGCTGGAAGGCTCGTCACGCGAAGACTCGAATGAGATGTAATCATCAATGTCATCATCAAGTCGACCTCTATCCTAATTAACCCAAGCTCAGGGTCCACAGTATTGATGGCCACACCATTTTCGCAAGCCTCTTTGGAGAGATAAATGAAACATTCCCTTAATGTGACTTACCCCGGTAATTAGAAGGGGCATTCAATTCCTTCTTGGTTCCTAAAACTTCCTGCCATTCGGTATCATGCTTAATCGCAGTAGAATGACAAATTACCCTCCGCTCTTGCTCATTGGATTTGGCTTTCGTTTAAAGAACATGTTCCGGTTATTGGGAGGTACACATACACTCTCCATTCGACAACATGCCAATATCAACCAGGATCTGCCCATACAGTTTGGTCACGCTAATCCTTCTTGTCCTCAGGGAGCCTAGAAACACCCCATTCAGTCTATAATTGTGGCTTTTCCTGCAGCGATGATAGTTGTATTAGAAGTAACATCAGCATCCTGATGCCTTATCTATCAGGCAATATGGAATCATCTAAGTGGGGCCCGGCAGCCAATCGGAAGGCTACCAAGCCAGCCAGCCACCAATCAGTTGACGAGAGAAATGATTGGATGAGATGTCAAGATGCCGTGGATACGAGGCGCCTAATAGTAGGTGAAGATTGGCCTGGATATCCGGTGAGAGTGTTTCCATGCTCTCTCCCTGAGAAGTGTCCCCCCTAACTCTTCTTTCCCTACAACCACCCTCACAACATTTGCAAAATGGACTTCGATCATCTCGCGGAGCAGAAATCGAATCTGATCTTCCAGGTGTGGCTCCAAAATCTACTTCGAAATTCACCAGAGACGCTGGCGGGTGAGGTTGCTTCCCGCCATCGTTCTGGCACACCTGTAAAAGCTGCGCCGCTTGCAAATGGCGCTTTCAATATATGTTATCGTGTTACCTACGACGATGGCTACCGTGTCCTAGTTCGCTTTACTGCCCTTGGTCGGATTGTCGCTCGCAATGAAAAGGTCGAAGATGAAGTCGCTATCATGCAATATATTGCCCAGCATACAACAATCCCCGTTCCAAAGGTCTTGGGATCTGGAAAGTGTGCGGTTGGCCCGTACATTGTGATGAACTTTATTGAGGGAAAGCCATTGAGTGGATATCTTAGAGAACCGACTCAGGAGAGAGTCACACTGCGCTCAAATATCCACATGTCTGTCTTGAAAACAGCTTACTTTGGCATGGCTGGGATCCTGCTAGAGCTGTCAAAGACTGAGTTCCCATTCATTGGAGCTGTTAAATCGAACGAGTCGGACGAGTGGACTGTGCAAAAACGACCATTCACTTTCAACATGAATCAACTTGCCCAATTCTCTAATATTCCTCACAATATCTTTGGCCAACAACGTTTCGACAATGCAGCAGATTATTTCGAGGAGCTTGCCCGTCAACATTTCCACCACCTTGAGCTACAGCGCAACGACGCAGTGATAGATGAGGCTGACTGCCGAAAGAAGTACATCGCGCGTTGTCTTTTCTGCAAGTTGTCGCGTGATATATCCAAGGAGCACTGCAATGGTCCTTTCAAGCTCTATTGCGATGACCTCCGCCCTGACAATATCCTTGTTGATAAAGCAAGGCTTGCTGTCACTGGAGTAGTTGATTGGGAGTTTACCTATGCTGCTCCTGTTGAATTCACGTATGCTGCTCCTTGGTGGCTCTTATTGGAGAAGCCAGAAGACTGGGAAGTTGATCTCGACCAATTTTTGGGGCGTTTTATGCCAAGATTTCACACTTTCCTCGAGGCCCTCAAAGATTGTGAGACCGAGAAAATCAAAAATGGTTCCTTGTCACAATCTCAACGACTATCCCTCGCTATGGAGAAATCGCTAGAGACTGGATTGTTTTGGATTTGCCTCGCTTCACGCCACGGTTCTATGTTCGATGAAATCTATTGGAAGTTTATCGACCCAAGGTTTTATGGCCCATTCGCAACAATTCAAGATCGATTTGATCTGCTCAGTGCGGAAGAGCGGGCGAGCATTGACACTATGGTTGAGAACAAGATGCAGCAGGCAAGTGAGGGCACTCTTGTCTCTCATTACAGCACTGCCGAACTGGTTGACCTATGAACATCTGCTACTGGCGTGCCATTTCGCTCAATGTTGAGGATGGAATTTGCTTGCTTTATAGCATCCTGATATTTGGACAGCAAGTCTTCCATTAGTCGTGCCTTAGTCTGCGACAGACGCGCTGATCAACGCATGCAACCTCAAGAGCCGCAAGAATAAACCGGTGGACAATGGTATTATGTCACTAATATATCCCAGCGTGAAATTGAGCCACTTCGCAGATTGCTTTCTCATTGTTGTGGCAAGAAGTGAAGGGTTGAAAGTGCCCATCTCAAATCCACAAGATGAACAAAAGACCTCGGTCAACCACTCGTAAATTTCTCCATCTTTGGGAGATACTTCTTCGGTACACTCGTGGAGAACCTCAGTCAAGTCTTCCATGTTTGCAGTTTCACGGGTCTTGATAGATTTGGTCGGCTTGTTTGAGCCACTTAAATGCTCATCTTCCGAAGTTTGCCCGTCTTCCGAAGTTGGGGAATCCTCAAATAAATTGTTTACCTGACCACCATTTGAATTGCCCATGTCTGTTTCTGTCTTGAACTTGTACTCATACGCCCAGACGTTGAGGTTATCTGCAAACTGAATATGGCGATTCATGACCAGAGTTGCTAGGCGAAGATCCGGATGGCTATCGAAAATATCATCCGTTCCATAGTTGGAGCTCAGGCCATGTGAGGTTAATTCCTGAAAGCGAGCTACAACACTGAGGAGATGACTGCATTGCTGCTCAGGAGTCACACGCTCATCACCAAGGTTCTTGAGTGCTTGCTTGCGCAACTTGAGCCTCCTCATGATCTCCAAACGAACTTGAGAAAATGACTTCCGAGCATTGTCAATAACTGCCTCCTGAAGGCGCAACCTGAGCGCATTGATCCCAAAGCAATTTGGAGAAATAGAGTTCCACGGCTCTTTTCTACCGAATTCGTCCTCAGCTGTGTTGCGATCAATGCCTCCTTCTTGAAGTTCACGCTGTATTAAGTTGCGCACAAGGAACCAACCATGTTTGAGGATTAAGTCTTCACCATGAAGGGGATCCAGCACCTTCTGCTCAGCACCTTCGTCCACAAGATCCGGCTTGGTGAGAACACCAAGCGTCTGTTGTCCATCAGGATCGAGTTCGCATGCCAACTCAATAATCTCCTGTGTCGCGATATCCACATTGGCTGGAACAACTATGAGCATGATGGATCGAGGATTTCTCATGTATCCAAGTACCATGTCGCGGACCAACTGGATATCTGTCTTTGAGGTCAAGCCTGGTGTGGTGTTCTTGAATATTCCGGGGACATCGATGACACTAAGATGGTCCTCGTTGGGACCGCAAATTTCAAGACGGAAGATATCATTTGAAAATGTCGATTTTGAGATGTCTGGTGAGCCCGACAAACCCATCAACGAATGAACCTAATCCAGTAATTAGTCTTATGTCCTTCCTACGCTGTGGAAAGGGCTACATACCTCACCCATCACATGCGAGAATTCGGAAGGATCAAACGGGCCATCTTTACCCCATGTCCATTTTTCTAATGCGGCCTTTTGCTCCGGGCTTGCGTCCGAGCCAGGTAATATAGACGCAGTAATCTTATGGACAGAATACTCCTTCACTCTCCGGAAGATAATCTGCGTAGCAAATCGTGTGCAGAGGCCGCTATCACGGGGAAAGGGGAGCTGAGTTAGACCTTCTAGGACAGAGCTCTTGCCACTAGACTGGTCGCCAACAACTACCAGTTGGGGGAGTGAAATACACTCGCCCACGTTGCAAGCGAAAAGCTTGTCGATCTTGTCAAGCAAAGCGGGATCAGTCAGCGACTGATCAGGGTTCTGAGGATTCCTCATTTTTGTGGTTATTCCTTGTGAGCAGTCAAGATAGTAAGGCAGAGTTCAAATGGAAATAGTCAGAGACGCTTCGAGCTTTCCGTTATATCCGAGAAAAAAGAGTTATGGCAACAAAATGGAGACAGAAGATGATCGACGAGAATATTGAATCTGGAGATGAAGAAATCATCCAGTTGACAGGGAGAGCTGTATACAGTGTATGTTGCTTTGAAAAGGGGCTAAGCCTGCGTTTGTCACAGCTCACTATCTGAGAGCGTTTGCACAACTTGGCTGCAAGGCTAGGTCATTCTTTGTCTGCTTGCATGGGTGGCATGCCATTTGTTGATATCACTTGGCGTTGATATGCGTTACAACGTCACACTTTCCCAATAGGACTTTGTCAATATTTATTTTCCCTTTCTTACTCCTGCACGACGTATTGCTTGATCTGCCCGTCATGATTTCCTTCTTGCAGAAAGATAAATTCAAACGCAAGTGACATCAACACGTCTAACAGCAACTTGTCGTCATGTCGTCCCTTCATTGCTACATTAGTTTAAATAGGGGTATCATTTCGTCAGTTTCTGCTAATCCGAGCCCGTGACAGAAAGTAAGCCTATCAATCCCAGGAATAGCCAATCTCCGTTTGTGTTATCATATGACGCTTTCTATAGATAAACACGTCCACAGGAAATCCTGTAGCAATTAAACAGCTTCAACAAAGAACCGTTGTCTTCCATTTATCTTCGTTTGTACTGTAAAGCGCTTTTGGTCGGATGTCTTGCTCTCCATGCGTCATGTGCCTTGGCAACCTGGTCCAAAATATCAACCAATAGTCCGCCTTTGTGTTAAGGGCTAAGCCCACAGCGCTAGTGACTAGCTATCATACAAGAGATTCCGTTGAAGAAGAGAAGAACAGATGTCCGATCGGACAGTCTTTTATATACAAAAGTACCTTCTGCGGGGTACGTAGTCAGATAACCACTCCCATCATTCCTCCAGATAACATATCATTTATTCTACAGGCGCAGCCTGTGACACTTTGTGGGGATCGTCGACTTGACGTGAACTACAATCTTGGTCGACAAGGGTACTATGTCACTATAGCTGTTCGGAAAAATGATATCTGCCTTCTGAAGTACCTTTTGGAACATGAGGCTGATGTGAATAAACCTGGAGTGACATACCGCTCTCCAGCACTGACGCTGGCTGTCTTGAATGACAATGCAGAGATGGTAGAGCTACTGATCCAGTGCGGCGCCCAGATTATTGGATGAGGTGCATTGGGGATGGCAGCTGCGCACCGCAAGTTCAAAATGATGGATTTACTGTTGACGCATGGAGTGGATGTCAATGTCAATGACAACAATCCAAAGACCAATCGTCTTCGGCTCATTATAGGCAATAAGGACTTCACAGCATTGCATGAGGCAGCATCTGCGGGGCATGTTGATGTTGTTGCTTACTTGATTAAGCATGGGGCCAATTCTGACTTACGGGAGGCCAAGGGACGGACGCCTGCCATGCTAGCTCGGGAGAAAGGACATTGGAAGGTAGTGACATTATTGGATGAATAGTTAGGTTGAAATTTTTGCCTCTCTTTTTTTTTTTTTTTTTCCACTTTGTTTGTCTTTGTTGCGGACTGTGCCGATAAATTCATGGGCAACTATCCCTGGCCCAGCTGATTGGTGGAGGCATACTCTTGTCAGTCATTGGCAAAGTTCCGGGGGCTTGCGTCTACAAAAGAGGCAAAGGCACTCTATCGACTTGGAATCTACGTTATACAAAACCAGGACGCACCAGAAAATGCAGTAAAGGTTATGGATGAGGTAATGGAACTGCTAGAGCTTTTGCCTTGATTCTCTGTTCCCAAGAATATTACCAGATAGTATTTGGATATTCCTGCTGTTAAGCCTCATCCTGACATTGCGCTTGATCATTGGAAGCATCAAATCATTGAGCTATTTCACCAGCGATACTCACCGGACAATATTAAAGGTATTCTTCATGGACAATATAATATGAAAACCAGTGATCCTTTTTTGCAGTCCAATAAGTCCGATCTATAAAAGACTGTGTTCCCAAACTGGATTATCACTCTCCCAGTCCACCATTACATCGCAACCCCATTCCATTTTGAATTGATTTCAACATATTCTACTCAGAAAGGGCAATATCTCTTGCTCATTGCATTTGGTGTCATGGTTGGAAAGGCTCATGCCATTCGGGTCAGCCCTGTCGCTAACATGCCAGCGCCCATATTATACGACTTTGGACAACGACGGTGCCGCTGGAGTTCTCAATTGTTCAGCATTCAATTCAAGCAATTCTTCAGACTGCCGTATACGTGATACAGGCTGAGGGTGACTACATGACATTCTCTGCATGCAGAGAGCCTCCTCGACGTGGATTCGTTACCTTCTGCGCCAACAGTGCGGCATACAAGAGCGGAGTCATGTCGTCTATCTACTTTGAATATTAGCTAGTTCAGGCCGACCTGGCGATGCAGTACTTATGCAACTTGACTAGCAATGACAAGGTTGTGCCTTTTGGCCACAGCGGCTGGTCCGAGCCAGTTTTGGAGACAAAAGACAACGAACTCGATTATATTCCTAGTTCCAATATCAAAAGGCTCTAATATAGCACTACCAAGGTTTAACTGCTCAATGGAGTTAAATGGCAGATTGGATTGTCAGCAACAATTAACCATATTTTTTGGTCCATTTCCATCTCCACTTGAAAATGACAAGCACACACGACCATAGGGTATATAAAAAACAGGGCTCCCTGTCCGCTCAGCCGTACTTCAAGCCACGTATTAAGCTCAGGTAGCCTCCAAATGTTCCGCGGCAGTCTCTGTTCCAGCAGTGCTGCTAGTTTTCTTACCCTCTTCCAATGATGTTGGCGGGTCCCATTTCGAGCTACGCCAGGGAGCGACACGTTGGACATACATAGTGTCGATTTCCTCTAGTGTCTTGCCTTGTCCCTCAATCAGGAAAAAGTACACGATGACTGCGGCAGCGAAGTTGCAACCTGCAAACACGTAGCCATATCGAAAATCAATGGCGCTCGTGATAAACGGTGTGAAGAAAGCTATCAGGAAATTCCATGTCCAGTTGCTCGCTGTTGAGAGCGCCATTGCTGTTGCTCTATAGCGTGATGGGAAGATTTCTGCTTGGACGGTCCAGATCATCTGCAGATCAGGCATCATTAGCGAGATATATTTCAGAAACGCGAAAATTTGTTTACTCACCGGACCCCAAGTTGTCGCGTATCCGAGAATGAAAAGGCAGGCAAAAACAATAAGAGCAATACCAGGCGGGGGTGTCAATTCAGGCCGGTCGATGTTGAGAGAAAAGTGACCGACAGATGCGAAAATCATGAAGCAAACAAACATCCAGGCGCTTCCCGCAATGAGAGATTTTCTCCGGCCGTAATGCTCGATTAAGTACAGACCAATGAAAGTCGTTCCAAAATTGATACCGTTCAATATCATTTGGGTAACAAATGAGTCGATCTGCACAGACCTGAATATAGTTGTCCCATAGTAAAAGAAATAGTTGGCGCCTGTGAGTTGTTGGAAAGCCTGTAGTGTCATTCCTAGAGCAATGCGGTAGGGCATCCGCGGTGCCTTGAACATTCCGACAAACTCACGGATCATTCCACCAGAACTTTGGGTTTCGGCCCGGAGTTTGCTCTCTATCTCTTCCATTTGGATGTGAATACTGTAATGATTTTCAGGAGCGCCGTAAACCTTGCACAACGTTTCTTTGGCTTCCTGAGTGCGGCCATGACGGTATGCGTAACGAGGTGTCTCGGGGAAGAGTAAGATACCGAGGCCCAGAATGAGCGTCCATGCCCATCCAAGTCCGACAACAATACGCCACGAGCCAGAATTGCCTCCCTGATGCGTATAGGTGCCAAAGTTGAAGCAGGCGGCCAAGAAAATCCCTAGAGTGATGAATAATTGATAAGTGCAGACCAGGGCACCTCGAATCCACGGTGGCGCAGTTTCAGCTATAGTCGTTAGAATGATACTCTCATCCGACTAGAGATAAGCGGGATTGTGCACCTTGATACATAGGTACGAGCAGACTGAGTGCACCAACTCCAAAACCTGCAACCAGACGGCCGATCATGAATTGGTACCAAGCCGTTACTGACGCAATTTGTATCACGAAGCCCACGGACACAACCACACTCCATACAGATATAGATAAACGCCGTCCAATTCGATCAGCTATCGGTGCAGCGACCAAAGCACCGATGAGGGTTCCAATGGAGAGCTGAAATTATTGATAAAAAATCAGCCATAAGGAATATACCTTCGGGCTTCTGAGATATACCAAACCGACAATGAGCCCTGACCGCACGTTGCTGAAATGTGGCGTACCATCACTGTCTCTTTGACCAAAACGGCTCAAGAAGTCCGACATTTCAAGGAAACCAGAAATTTGACCTGTGTCGTATCCGAAACTGATTGGTTTAGCTTATTACTCAATAGAACGAAGAAGTGTAAAATTCACATTAAACCGCCCATAGATACAAGCACACCCATGAGGGCTGAGCGCCATGTGATTCGACGCAAAGTTGAATAGTCATGGCCGTCTTGTTCTTTTTTGAACTGGTCAAAGCGAACTTTCATGTGTAGGGCATTCATGATGGGCGTAGCATAATCTCTAGAAAGTCGACCCTTTGATAGATAATTCGGTTTATATAGTAAGATTTTTCGTAGAAATATCGGCATCACGATGATATCAGCAAAAAAGTCACTTTGTAAAGCATCATGTAGGGTTACGGAATCTTCCGATTGGTGTTCAAAACCTGGGGATCGCCACAAACCCCGCTTCATCCCCCATGGGGATCAATGAACCTCGTATTCTATTGGCTTTGGCTGACCCTTCCAATCGCCTGCCAAGAGTTAGGATCATGAGCACTTCCTAGCTGACCTTTATAATACTCAATGGTTGACTTCTGTATAGATGTGCGGCTGGTTAGTAGTTGGGTGGGCAACACCAGCGAAACCCGACTGCTATATGGTCTTGCCGCGAAGCGACCATATTAATTATTTTAATTCTAGGAATAGTCATTTTATTTTGATTTTTGATTTTTTCTTTGACAGGAGGAAAGTGATGTTGGGATAGTCTGCTTGCATGGTTTGGAAGGGAGAAATCTTACCATATTCCGTCCCGAAATCCTCAACATACTCATGAACTTGCTGTCTTCTGTGACTTTTGTCTATTTACATGCAGTGGTTTATTGACAAACAATGCGCCACTATCAGCTCTTTCTGTAGCTCCATCTTACTCAAGATCACACATGGTCCGCCACGCCGTCTCTGCCACTGATTTTAACTCTGGATGGAAGTCCTCTGATTTCCAGCATCCCTCAAATCCCTTTCTCCATTTGTCCCATTCTCCCTGCTAAAGTACTTCCTTGCACGATCATTATCATTAAAGTCTCTCATACAGACCAATGGCGGAATTCCTTACCAAGAATGCGTATCCAAGCCACAGTAGCTGGGATATGGAAATCAAGCATATCAGCAGGATCTGGTTTTGAGCAGGGGCTGAACGCCTGACAGAGAATCATTGATCTGAGCTTCTCATGTCAGGTGCCATATGCGTTAAGCAAGATGTGCGCATAATTCATTGAAAGATATCCAGTCTTGGATCCGTTGTTGTCCGTCTCTTGCGTCGTCCTCGTGGTCTGCATTTAGGTCTGAAGGGAACTTGGTATTTGACTTCTCTATTCAGAAAAAGTACAATTTTTTTATACCATCCCAATCCTCCCGTGCGCCCAGGTCAGCTCGTCTTGAAATCGTGGTGCTAGCTGAGCAGGAAGCTCTTTCGCAACCAAGTATCACTTGAAATTAGGGGCGAATGAGACGCAGCAGCATCAAGAAGGATCCCATGGCACCTCAGGAGAAAACCCTGGCTATGGGCTCTGGCTCTGAATTGATCTTTGCTGCAATTGACAAGGCGACTATCTCAGTTGTGATTTCATCCTTCTCATGAAAACTCTTGAGCTGGACATGCCCATGCCCGAAATCTCTACAATTCATCAAGGATGTTCTCACGGAGCCACTCACTCAGACAACGCTCGTACCATCGATCCATCGTTTCTTGATAAACCCCGATCTAGAATGAAAACGATAGAGAGAATCCCTCAGTTATATAAGTAATGCACTATTTTGAAGTCAACAGAAGGAGTGGGCTTGGCTGCCCTACTCATATTCAGTGGAGAAGGGGCCATTCCATCGCGCGAAATCGCAATGGCCTTCTAAATCTCCACCGTTCGCCCAGCAGGTAGCAAACAATCCGCCGCGTTCCGACACCCGCCTTTTAATTTGAACAAGGCATGAAAGTCGACATTTTGAAAGCTTAGTGGGCTTGGATACAGGATCGTATATCTCAAATAATGTCAGGTCATCAGGTCTATTTGATCTATTTTGTTTTAATCAACACAAAAGCCAAAAGGTAAGGCATATTTTCCTTTTCCTGGGTGTCCTATACCTCTAGGGGTTTAAGAGCGTCCAAGCCTTGGTTGATTACTCTGGTATACTAGAAAGCAGCAACATCAAAATCGCACAACTTGTCTATTCACCTATGACCACCGCCGTGCTTTCTATTCTATCTCTCTGGGCGGCTGGGACGGCCATTGCCCATCCCCTCTAAGACGCTAGCCCAGCCTCTGCTGGCAATGCCAAACGAAACTTTACCCTTGACGATAGTCAGTTATCTACATAGGTTAAAATTCCAGGATATAGGATCACAGATGGGTATGTCCAGAATTTTGTATACGACGTTATCTAACTCTAAGAGGTGCCTTACCGCAAGCGCAGCCTTTGCCAATGCAAAAGAGCAATCGGGATGAAACTGACGCCGCAAATCAAGGCAACAACAACTCCGGCGCTTCCTGCAACTCCAACGCTCTCAAACATGGCCGGGAACCTGCATCATTACCTTAGTCATGGTGATACATATCACAGCTCTAGAAAGTAACATACCAGAATGGTCCGATGAAGCCCCAGGTCAGCCGGACGAAGTTGATGAATACACCCACACTCCCAGCGTCTTCGGGATGATTTTCCACAGCATATGTGATGAGAACTGTGGTCACTACCTGGTTTCCGAAGGATGCAATTCCCGTGCCAATCAGTGGCACCACAGTCCATTTCCCAGGCTGGGATTGCTCTGTACAAACTAGATAAACAATTGTTCCAACCATAGCCAGTACAAAGCCAATATAGCTCAGCCAAAGACGAAACTCGGGTGCTGGGCGGTGGCCAATGCGACGGGCACGCCAGATCATCCAGAGATCGGACATGGTACCACCCATCAACTCACCTAGCAGTGTTCCGATGATAACTCCAAGGAACTGTAGGCCCAACTGCTCTGCATTGAGCCCAAATCTGTGCTGCAGTAAATGGGGAATTTCGACTGGGTTCATCACACTGGCAAAGAGGAACACCATTGCATATGCAACTGCAGCTAGGAGGACAGGGATTTTGCAGAAAAGAAATAGAGGACGGATAAAATTGTTCAACGTCAAGGGACGAGGATCAATTCTGCGAATGTGTAAATACTGTCGTTGGAAGGCTGATCCTTTGTTGTTCGCTTCGAGGTACCGGGTCTCTGGTCCAAAGAAGATGTATAGGATAAACTGGCACCCATTTACCTAGAACCATTAGTACGGCCTGAATAAATCGCTCATGGAGCACTAACAATAGCCAATATCCAATAGATCCATATATATCCAACATGGTGTGTCACAAATCCAAAAATAACGGCCCAACAGGTATCCCCAATGTCACCATAACTGTCCAGATGCCCAGGCAGCGCCCCCTTTCATGCTGGAAGTAAGTTTCCATGACCACTGCACTACCAAGAGCCTTAGCTGGTGAGATGAAAAATGCTGCCAGAGCCCGACAAGCTGCCATTGAGGCATAATCTGGACTTTTTGCACATCCCACATTACACACACAGGTCAATATCAATGACAGCATAAAGATTGGCCTGCGTCCATAGTTATTGGCCAATGGCTTCCAGAATAAAGGCGCACCACCCAAGACTGCAATCTGGAGTGAGACAAGGTAGCTTGCCTGCTGCATAGAGACACCCAATGTTTCTGAAATTTCTGCAAAAGCTGTAATGAGCGATGCTGCAGAAAATGCGGCCATAAAAGCATGGAATGCAACAAGGGCCAAATTGATGCCTTTTTTCCATGAGGGCCAGTTGTATGGGTCTGCTGGGTCGATACTAGGGATGGGATTGAGGTCCAGAGTGCCATGGCGGGCCAGAAGGAAGGCTTGATGCTCCGGTGAAAGATCTGGAGTGAGAGTTTTGGCATCTGCCTCTTCGAGGTGTTCTGGATGCACTTTGTGCTCGTCGGTCTGGGAGGCTTCGCTCGTCATTGTGCCGGCCCTGGGAACTACATCTTCCCTGAAAGTGTGCTGAAGCCATTCTTAAGACTGGACGCATACTGATTGATTCCGCACGTAGGATGAGCGCACGCTAATTAAATTCCGCGTTCCGCACGTAGAATAGCTTCGTAGGACTGGGTGGAATCGTTATTCTTCCTTGACAGCCCCGGCCAAGTCCCCAGAAGCCTGGGCATGCGGGGAAATTGTGGGGGAAATGACTCTAACACGTTGGTTCAAATCAGCCAAGAAGGTCGACGATCGTACGCCGGCATTGTATAGATGCTTCATAGCCGACCCGAGGCTGTGCGGCAGATACCATCTGAGCTAAAATCCGGGGTAGAGAGAGCTAGGCAAGCACCAAGCTTACGTCAAAATCATAGCTCATGGTTCTCCCCGAGTGATCTATATCCGCACTTTCCAATGAATCTTATCCATGCTGCGTCAAACTGGTTTTCAGTCAGTTTTGTATCAACGATAAAAAATATTCAGTGCGGAACCAAAGCCCTACAGCCGAGAAATCGGGAGTGGACCAGTGTAAATGTGCGGAATAGCAGTCTAACGAATATGTACAAGCAGCTACATTGCAGTCCGCTCAGCCATACTTAAGCCACACACCGGCTGATTAGGTTGGGCGTGACCAAGCGAATCCCTGCTGTTGTATGTTTCTGCTTTTATTTCCTGATAACTCGCGCGTAGTGAGGGATGCTAAATCTTCGCGTTTTATTCTAATTTTGCTCCCAAGAGAATGAACGATAGAATATTGATATTCAACACGCTTTCTATTTGCTGCTCTGAAAGACCTTCCTTCCCCGACCCAGATGTCGAAGACCTCAAGCATATTCTTGAACCTGCCCTCCTTTTTTTTGACAGTACCGACTATCTCGAAGCTAAATTTGGAGTATCACGGGCCTCTAATACGAGACGACATTACAAATGCGTCTAGATTGTGTTCGTCCACTTCACGATAGAATAGTTCCTTCCACCATCATTATCGAACACGGACATATCTGGACTGGAGAGTTGAAACGTGCGAAAAACGATGTATGTTCACTTATACGGATACATGACAGCAGATTGACTGGCCTGTATCTATAAGACTCGAGTGGCTTAGGGTAAAAGCTCATATACATTTGCATTAAAACAACAACAAAACAAACGACGTCAATACAAATATTTTGATCAAGTACATAACAATCCTTTTCCCTCTCATACCCAGTTGCTCATTACCACCACCAACCCTCGCTCAGACCCTCTAACACCCCTTCGCACAAACAACCAACCCAACATCCCCCTCCGCATCACAGACCTTAACCTGGCTTCCACCAGGCGTCGTACCCTTAGGCCAACAAATACTCCCACACCCCTCATTCTCCGGCTTCACAGCAACAGCCTGCCCTGCAAATGCATCCCCAAACACACTGGACAAATCATACCACACCTGTTCCCCATCCAAAGCGTAGGAGTAAATTAACTGCGCACTCCCGTCATACAGCCCGTTGTCGGTACGGGTGATCTTCAGCGCGATGCCGCCAGATGCGTCGTCGTGACGGAAGGGCTCGGTGTAGTTGGAGCCGGAGGGGATGGTGTGTTTCGGGGAGATGGAGGAGCCGACGGACCAGAGGTAGATTGGGTCTTTGCAGTGGTTTGTGACGACGGCGTTGCCGACGGCGTTATTGACGGCTTTGCCGGTGGCGGAGGCGGCGGTGGCTAGGAGGGCAAGGGGGGTGAGGGTGCTGAGGAGGTGCATTCTGGTTGCTTGGTAGTTAAGTTTTGGAAAGTAGAGTAGATTGATTGATCGATTGATGATAAGGATAGTACCTGGGTTTACTGGGCATATGAGGGTCTTTATATACCTTTCTCTCACGGGCTCTTACTAGCACATCTAGTAGTATGCTGGTATGAACTCAACATCTATACAACCGCAACCGCATCAGGCAATGCCCATCCCCACATATCGTACCCTGTCGCTCAATCCCGACGCCCTCATCATCTAAACGCATGCATGTCTCTGAACTATTCCCGCACCGGACATTTTCGCCTCCGCCAAGCACGTACAAACCTGTATCCCAATGTTAGTCCAGTCCAGTCCAAAGATAGATTGATAGATTCATGCATAATGGATGATGGATGGTGCCAGCAACTGAGACATCCCGCTCGCTTGTTATCAATAGAAACGAAACAAGGAATCCAGGGATATCCTTCCATCCGTGCTATATAAAAATGGTAATACTCGTATCGCAGACAGAAACATGGTACTAGCCCTACGGCTACAAACTACGGATACGGATACGGGGTTGAACCACAACCACAACCGCCGGAAATATGAATATCAGATCGGCGATCTCGTATCGTGCGGGTGGAGGACCGGACCGTAGAATTGGCAGATGTCAGTTGATCACTTTGTCTTCGTACGGTACGGATGCACCCGGACCCTGCAGCTTTCTACTACAGTACTATGTACTACAGAGAAGCGAAGGACAGCAAGTGAAACATTCTCGTATTGCTGTCCCTGCTGTCCGGCTAATGCAATGCGATGTAATGTAAATGCAATGCAACGTCCTCGGAGGTTTTACATCCGAGATACGATACTGCTGCCGATGGATTGGATGTACGGATAGACCGGCTGCAATTGACCAATAACCAGTAGTGGGGCGAAATGCATGAACTAGATACTGTACTGTCCTTGTCCCTGTATTCTAAATAAAAACATCTTACTCTCATCACTCACAACCAAAACAACACACAACACAACCCCATTTATCACGGATCACACTATACTCGCTACTCACCCGCCGCCACCCTCTTCACCGGCGATCGACTCTTACTCTTACTTCCACTTTGGCTCTGACTCTGACTTTTCCTCCTCTGCTCTTGCTCCTGTTCTTGTTCTTCTTCTTCCTCACTGTCCTCCTCATCCGCCCGCTCCTCAATCCACTTAAACACATCCTCCCGATGATGCATGAGCATCTCGCTCAGTCCCGAAGTCGGTGATTGGATAAGGTGGCCGTAGCGTTTTGATGGCTTGCGGCGCGTTTCGACATTGTTCCAGACGCCGTGGGTATGGGAGACGAATACCAATGAGTTCTGCTTCGTTAGCTGGGAGAGTCACTGGATGGGGAATGACTAGGGGGAGGGAATAGGTGAGGCCGTACATCTTTATACCACCGCGAGAGCCAGACTTGTGTGTGGGAGGCTATCGCGCGAACGGGATTCTCGGCGACGAAGGAGATTACTCCGTTCACGCGTTGGTAGAGGGTTTCTGTAGTCGGAGTTAGCATTTATGTACCATGTGATGCTACTCGTGCTGCGTACCTCGGTTGATCAACAAGTTCGCGACACCATAAAAGGCATTGCCCATGCCGATGAAGAAAATCTCGGTCGCTTCGTTGGGTCTGTCCTGTCAGCGTCTGGCATCCTTTCCAGTCCGCGATAAATGACATACTCGATATAGTTATCCCACAAATACCCCGCTAACTCCTCAGTCGCAGTAGGCCGGTTCTCATCCTCCTCTTCGTATTTCCCAGTTACCTGCACACACTTAGCAAGGAATCATAGATGCCAAATATCACTAGGAAACGTACAGGCTCATTAGTGACATGTTTCGGAATATTCACGTCAATCACAGCATAGCCTTTCCCAATGGCCCACCCGATATACTCCTTGACAACATCAGCCTTGTCTTGTTAGCTCATTATACAATATTGGGAAGGGAGTGACAAACCAGCCAGCAATTGTGGGCTTCTAGTTTGTTGGTTGTTGGATGGGGGAGGCCCATTATTTCGGGTCTGTGCTTGTTAGATGGGATTCATGTTTGCAGACAAGGGAACTTACGGATCATGGAAGACAACTAGAAGCGGTGTTTGCTTGTTATAATTCGAGCTGCACAAGTTAGCAGACATCGACAACCTCGGAGAACCAACATACCTCGCCAAAACCTGATTCTCGAATGACTTAGAAATAGCAGTCCGGTAAATGTACAGCGGCGTGAGCTTGAAGTTATCATATAGCTGCTTCGACTGGTACTGACGAATGATATCTGAACCAATTAGCCCACCATTCATCGCTAGGATCTTACCATCCATACCATGCAGTCTATCAGTCCAAAGGCTCAGTTCTTGCGGTTCCTTCGGATACATGCATCGCCAGTAACGGGACTGCACCATCATAACGCTTCTGACCGTGCTTGCTGCAAGGTCTGACGGCGATGTCGAGAGAAGACGGTCGGGTGGCTCTCCCATGAGCGTTTTTGTAACTGCGAGTGCAGATTTAGAGATGGATCGGAAGTTGTAACCACCCTGTTTATGTCAGACTAGGCCATCAATGGTGAGCACGGGGGACAAACCTCTAAACAGACAGACACTTTGCCGTTAGCAAGACCCATGAGCATATGCGTCATGTGGGAGTAGCAAGATGGTGTCACGAAGCAACCACCAAGCTCGTCGCCAACAGCTGCATCGAAACCGGAAGCAACTGCATAGATTAGCATATGATCTGTCATACATAGTGTGAATACCCACTGATAACTAAATCGGGATCAAACTCATGTGCAATGGGCATAACGACTTGCTGAAAAGCATACATATAGTCGCCATCGCCCATACCCTGACTTGGCCATGGAACGTTGACATTTCTATTCACGTCAGCCAAACGTATGTGATCGAGTTCTGAAGACGCTCACCTCCCAACACCAGCTCCAGCACCGCAGTGGTCCAAATCACCTTCGTCGCCTCCGGGGTAAAACCTCCCATCTTGGTAAACATGGAGAGAGATATAGAGGACATTGGGGTCGTCGTAAAACGCTTTCTGGATACCGTTTCCTGTGATGTGTGAGTGGAGCTCTTTTTTACCAGCACAAGTTAGTATTTACCATGATGGACATCCCTGAACCTATTAGCAACTGTAGCCAGACTCCAAAGTAAAGTACTCACCAATCCAGAATCACAATCTTCCGACAACTATCCCCCAACTGTTTCTGACAAACTCGAGCAGCGACCGACACATTGTTAAACAGACAGAATCCCATGGTCTTGTCATGTTCTGCATGGTGTCCGGGCGGCCGGATAACAGCGATTGCGTTCTTCACCTTGCGAGTAGCAACAGCAAGGCATGTCTCAATTGCACCTCCCACGGACAGAAGTGATGAAGCAAAGGTAAGTTTGTTGAAATAGATCGAATCACGTGTATGCTCCAATGCAATAAGTTCATCATCAGACATATCTACCACCGTTAGTTTGCGAACTCAAACCAAACCAGTCAAAAAGGGAAATACCCTTAGTGCTCTCCACAAACGCAAAATGATCCGGTGTATGAACAAGCGAAACCTCCTCCTCGGTAGCATTGCGCGCATTGATTCTTTTCAGTGGCTTCGAAACAAGCGGTCTCGATGACTCCGGATCATCAACAAGTCCAGCCCGACACAGCTCCTTATAGATATAATAAATCCTTCGCGGATCCTCCGGATGCACGTCCGCTGTCGGCCGTACTTCACAATGATACCGCATCTGCACATCATAGCACAGCCCCGAAGATAGACCAGCAAGCGGAATGCCAACATGGGACGCAGCTTCTTCGTCCGACCAGTCAGAGTTCGCTTCCATAGGGCTCTCTTCCCTGAACCCCTCCTCAAGCTCAACTGACTTGGTCAAACCCGACACCTCTGCCGGATGACCAAGCCCAGGACCAGCAACCGGCACAGGCCCCATCGCAGACGTTCCCGTTGCCGGCACACTCCCCGGCCGCGGCGGTAGCGGGATGCTCATTCCCTGCCCCAGTATCGACGGCGCAAGTGAAGGATCCGCACTCCAATTCAGATGCGGAGGCAAAGATTGTCTGCTCCTGCTAGCTGTAGCCAGCTGATGAGGTGTTGCCATTGGGTGGGAGCTGGCGTCCCGCATGACGGTGTCCTCATCGTCTTCCATGGCCATTGGGACCAAGTTGGATCAAGTCAAAACGCGTCGCGTCTCTTTTGCTTTGCTTTCCCTGCGCCACGAGATTCGTGAGACTAACGGGTCATGGCCGGTGCAAGGAGATGATGGTTAATTGGATGATGGTGTGGTTGGGACTCTGAAGTATCTCAAGGGCGCTGGCGAGATGTTTGATTAGACGGATAAGTTGTGTAGAAGAGATCCCAGATATTCAAGATCGTAGCAGCAGATCAATAAGATAAATTGAGCGTGTCGTGATGCTGTTCAGTAACTAGGTGAATAGATGGCAATACACTCGCTGACCTTGGACCCTGACAAACAGAATGAATCAGGGGCAGTAGCGCGAAAAGATGACTTCAGTGTTAAGGTCTGGTCGGTTGAATATGTTAGGACAAATATCACTTGGTAAGTCTGGATATAGGTATGGTTCAGAGGAGGGAAATATAGGCTTGTTGGATCGATGGAGCTCCAGAGCGTTGGTCCACCTAGCTCCCATTCCACGTGACTTGGTCGCAAATCCAACTACCACATAACAGAACAAGTGATGTATCATATCTTACCTGAGCTTTTAGGAATTAGTGACCGTCTCAATCCTACTCAGCTGCCGTGATTAAAGTGTTTACAGTTTCTTCCTCGACGCCGACAACTCTGGCCGAATGTTCGCCGCCCAACACCGGAGCCAATCACACGCCTCGTCATGGCCATAACTACGACTACTGTATACGAGGGAAGCAGAGATCAAAAGAGAGTAGAAAAGCTACAAGTAGAAAAGGTATTTGAATCGTTCATTAGAGTACGTCATTCATATGCTTTTAAAAATCTATCGAGTCCTCCAGCAATTTAGATTTCATAAGCTCAGCAAACCACCCAGTATCCAAAATCCGCAGGGCGCTTGTTCCGCGACACCTACATGCGATCCAGGGGAGGTATCATAGGTTGAGCGACTGTCGTGTTATTGCATTTAGAGGAGACTCTTCACCCCGGAGCTCTGTCCTGATTCCTACTGGCCGTCGACCTTGGAGATGTAGGAGATAAGGTCAACAACACGGCGGGAGTAACCCCACTCGTTGTCATACCAGGAGACAAGCTTGATGAAGTTGGGGTTGAGGGCGATACCGGCCTTGGCGTCGAAGATGGAAGAGTGGTCGTCACCGTTCAGGTCGGAGGAGACAATGTCATCCTCGGTGAAGGAAAGGATGCCTATTTTTTTTTTTTTGAGTTAGCAGGATCCCTTGTCATTAATTGGAACATGTTTCTTACCCTTGAGCTCGCCGTTGGAGGCGTCCTTAATGGCCTGCTTGATCTCGTCGTACGAGGCACCCTTCTCGATACGGCAAGTGAGGTCAACGACGGAGACGTTGGGGGTAGGCACACGCATGGCCATACCGGTGAGCTTGCCGTTGAGGGTGGGGATGACCTTGCCGACGGCCTTGGCGGCACCGGTAGAGGAGGGGATGATGTTCTGGGCCGCAGTACGGCCACCACGCCAGTCCTTGGCGGAGGGAGCATCGACGACCTTCTGGGTAGCGGTGTAGGAGTGAACGGTGGTCATGAGACCCTCAATGATACCGAACTTGTCGTTGATGACCTTGGCGAGGGGAGCCAGGCAGTTAGTGGTGCACGAGGCGTTGGAGAGGACGTTGACGTCCTGCTTGTACTCGGTGTTGTTGACACCCATGACGAACATGGGGGCGTCAGCGGAAGGAGCGGAGATGACGACCTTCTTGGCACCACCCTTCAAGTGGGCAGAGGCCTTCTCGGTAGTGGTGAAGACACCAGTGGACTCGACGATGTAGGAGGCACCAGTCTCAGCCCAGGGGATGGCGGCGGGGTCCTTCTCAGCGAAGAAGCGGATCTTCTTGCCGTTGACGATGAGGCCCTGGGCATCGACCTCGACGGTGCCCTTAAACTGACCGTGGGTGCTGTCATACTTGAGCATGTAGGCCTGCCGGGGAGGTTAACACATTTCTCCTTTTCTGTGCTCCTTTCTGTTATGACATACAGCGTAGGTGGTCTCGATGAAGGGGTCGTTGACGGCAACAACCTCGACGTCATCACGGTTGATGGCGTTACGGAAGACAATACGTCCAATACGACCGAAGCCGTTGATACCAACCTGGGATTGTTAGTACAAATATATCGATCGGAAGTGTGGCTGTCGCATACCTTAGGAGCCATTGTGAATAGATGTCTGTAGCGGGGTAGCTGTCAGTAAGAGATAAGGATAAAGTAGAGCTAGCTTCACTTAAGGAAGAATTGAATAATGATCACTCACGATGTACTAGGTACAGAGATAGATAGACAGATAGATAAAAAAAAAGTTTGATGAGAAGATGTGAAAGAAAAAAAGAAGAGGAAGGGAGGAGGAAGAAGCAGGTAGAAAAGTAACGGAGGAGGGGGGGCGGTTACTGACGCAACGATTCTAACATAGAACAGCTACACCGGGCGGACAGACGGGGCAAACACTACAGCAGCAGCCTTCCGGTTTCAGACACCGGGCAAAGCAGGAGTCGACGATATTTGGGGGGACCTGGCAGCCGAGCATCGGCCAATGACATGCTGCAGATATACTCATGAATGTTTTGCCAGATTTTCGTCCGGCACGAGGTATATCGTGATTGTCTGGTTTTGCCTAGGCTATAGGGTGTTTAAGGGACTAGAGTCTCCGAATTGTTCCTTCTGTGATTCCGGGGAACTCAGCGACACTACTGAAGACACACTACGGCCATTCTCACGGAGAGGATGATGTAACGGGATGGTTTCCATTCAGTAACAGGACTTCCCCCTCCATCCCACCATTCCGGTGAACTCGGAGGGGCAGCCGCTTTCGGCTCCGGCACCGGATACAAGTTAATCCCGACAACTCTGCATCGCCGGAATATTAATCCTTACCTGGTCACATATTCTTCCGCTCCGGGTCCAGGCTGGGGTTGCAGCAAAGCTTGGCTCTCCATAAAGATTCACCGGCTGCGATCATGTGGACGGCCTTTTTTTTTTTTTTGGTCGCCGTTTTGGCATGTTTGTTTGATTTGAAATCAGCCGTCTTCAAATGAGTATATAGGAGTATATATCTCTATGGTGTATGTGTTCAATTGAGTGTGCAAGGATGCATAGCTGCCCATGTACTCTGCGCGGAATATACATAGTAGCCGTGTGCAGCACACTGAGCGCTAAAGAACGATACTTCAGGCTGTGGCCATCATCTGGTACCTACGAGGACGTTCTTCCCCACATTACAGACTCTGTAACAATGTCCTCCCGCGTTGATATCACCTGATCAGCCTCGGTGTAAATCCTCGAGTCAAGATAAGAGTCAGATTAAGATATCATCCCAAGCGACAGCCAGATGCTCCCCACGGCTCAATTATCTATGTATACAAGAATATGCTCTTTTATATCAATCCTCCGATTCATAATGCAAATTATCCCCCACATAGCAAAATCATAGCATTTCATCACATTTACTCCTCCTTGACACCACCACGCCAGTTCTTCTCCGCCTGTTCAACAGACGCCTTGTCGCTCTTGACCTGGCCCTGGTTCATGAAGCTGTTGCCAGCCTTGAACGGCCGCTGCAGGTCACCGGTGGCCGGCTTGCCGAAGACGTGGATCTTGACCAGGTTCGACTCGAGCGCGCTCTTGAGCGGGATGATCGACTGGATCAGGAGCGGGTTGGTGTACTTGAAGTACAGGTGCATCACGCCCATCATGCCAACACCCATCAACTGGCTCTTGATCAGCTGGCGCAGCTGCGACTTGTCGTAGTCCATATTGGTTGTCGTCACAGGACGGGGTTCCTCGCCGCTACCCATCGGAGCGGGCTCGACGTATTTGAGGGTGGTCATGTCTGGACGAGTAAATGTTAGTCAATTGTACGAGAGGATCAGATTTTGTAACAGTTGCAAATAAGGCGAGAATCGCCTCGTACCCTTCTTTGTATTGATCTTCTTTTGTGTAAAGAGGTAGATGCTCAGAATGATCAAGTTGGACAAGACGTACAACCCCCGGACCAGCATCAGAATCTCCGGGTTCTCGAATGGGATCTTCTTCGCAAGCTGCATCATCACAAGGATGACAGCCATGTTGGTTCTACATCGCGCCGAAATCAGTCAGTAAAAGTCACCCACAAAAAGTAGCTGCCATCGTGACCACGGCGATGCGAAAAATAATCCGACGAGATAATGACTTACACCTGAGGCGACACCATTTTGGCGATTAAGACGAAAGACCCTTGGACAGAAGACGAAAGAACCGAAACGCAATCAAGACCGGACCTGGGAAACTGGTGCAAAGAAGTCGCGCGCAGAGACAAAATTTGTAGGGCCGCGGAATTGGAGTCCCCGGGAAGTCGAACAGCTGGCCTGAAAGGTGCGCGGTCACGTGGCGGAATTACACAATGTTGCCTCAGGTGTTTGAAGTCACATGACTTTGACGGCCAGCTTGCTGCACCGCAGGAAGTGTTCCTCGTCAACAACACAATGGCGCTTGATCTTGACTGAACGCACGCTCGCATGCCACTTTCAGAGGTTACAAACAAATGATATGATGATTGCAACTGCTGCGAGTCCTTCTTTCAAAATTTTACAAACTCATTAGCCAATGTATGGTCGAGAGTCGCAGCATAACTGAGTGGCAGATTCCAGGCATGGCAGGCCGACATGGCCTGCTGACTTGACTAACCCATCATCTTCTCTCTCAGATTTGAACTAATCTTTCTTACGGCCCAGGATTAACGGACAACAAGATACTAATCTACGTCCCCCATGGTGGTGACTCGCCATCAGTCATGGTCTTGTATGCTCGAGATTGTGGCCGAGTGAGCTGGTTTCCTAATCGGGACTAGCGCCGCTCCACGTTCGACAGGTCTTTAGCGACGGGGATGTCTAACATTTCTCACTTCTTCCATCCATCAACAACGCGCGTGCCCTCCCGCTATTCCGTTCGCTCAACCTGCACACCCACGCTATCTCGCCTTCAATCTTCATCTGACGCGACTTCATATCGCTGCGACTCTTATTCTCGACTCTTTTTTCAATATGCCCGGCGGAAAGGGAAAGTCGATTGGTGGAAAGGGCGGTTCCAAGGAGTCTGCGGGGAAGACTCAAAAGTCCCACAGCGCAAAGGCTGGCCTGCAGGTCGGTGCAATTTTTTCTTCGCTTTTGTGCTTTGCCTTTGGTCGACTATGCTGCTTTTTATTTTTCGTGTCGCTGGCGATTCGGTGCGATGGATGTACGACAAGTGTGGCGTGATTTTGAAAGGGAAAAACGCGTTGAAAATTCTCTATCGCTGTTGTTGATAAATTTTCATCGCTATGGACAGCACAGCCTTATTCACGGTCGCGCTGCCTTGTCTACCCATCCATCCGATGGCGCCGGCGACACGATTAACTGTTTTGTCAACTTTTCGTGCTCCGAGAAGACTCGAGCTAACGCTATTCGACTACAGTTCCCTTGCGGTCGTGTTAAGCGTTTCTTGAAGAACAACACCCAGAACAAGATGCGCGTTGGTGCTAAGGGTTAGTATTCTCTCCCCCCTCCTAAAACGTGCCTGTTCCCTCTTTCGGGCCTGCCCTCTGAATATGCGCGATCGCTGACAAGCATTCTCTAGCCGCCGTCTATGTCACCGCTGTCCTTGAATACCTGACCGCAGAAGTCCTCGAACTCGCGGGTAATGCCGCCAAGGACCTCAAGGTCAAGCGTATCACCCCTCGTCACCTGCAGCTCGCAATCCGTGGTGACGAAGAGCTGGACACCCTGATCCGTGCCACCATTGCCTTTGGTGGTGTTCTGCCTCGTATCAACCGTGCGCTGCTACTCAAGGTCGAGCAGAAGAAGGGCAAGAAGGATATTTAAATACGGCGAATACCCTACGAGTACGGCGTTTGATATTTGATGACGAATGAAAAGGGGGAAAAAGAAGGGAAAAGCACTTTGGGATATCTATGGTTTATGTGCGACGCTTTGAGCCGGGTCTTAATTCGGAGGCGTTTGAGGGGCAACAACTAGCAGCGTTATCTATGGCCGCTCCAAAATGCTGGGTTTTCCTTCTTTCACACGGCAGGAGAACCATCAGACCATGATTTGGCATGGTCGGGAGATCCCGGGTATCATCCCCGTATCTTTTGCTTTCTCTCTGCTCACGGCGCTGCAGTTTTGATTCTTTTTTTATACTCTTGATTTGTCTTATTCCCCGTTAGTTATTTGTACTTTTGCCTTTTGTCTCCATTCATACTGTTCATCTTCAAGGCAACAACAAAACAGGCGCTCAAATGGGAAAGGGGTATAACTTGATAATGGGCAATGCTTTCGATGATTTATCTTGAAATCTGGCCTGATAGTGTTGTGTACGCAAATAAGCTCTCCTTGAAGTGTACTCTTTGAACCCTATCTCGACCTATCTCGAGCAGAGCAACGCATCTATATCCATACACATAGCAGGAATCCTTCTTACTTCCAAGCCCATCAAAATTGCTCGTATTTTCCCACTGATATCTAAGAATATATTAGGTCGGTAATATCATTAAGCGTGCACGACCATACGGTATTATATATTTACCAAATTTGAATATCTGATGCGCAGCGATGCACAAACAAGAACATACAACCCCTTGGTATCTTCGTGCCCAAACACACTACAATATCAGACACATCATCGCTCCCGTAACTATCTTAATATCCTCAAACATCTCATCAAACGCTTGGCGTTCACTATCTGTAACAGTAGCCTCTCCAGTGTCAGCATCTAGCTTTATTCAAGCCTCCAGGTTTTTGTGCGCCAGTTTCGTATTCTCTTATCCTTCTTCAAGGAACTCGATGGTTGCTTTGAGATCCCTGATGCTGGGCTTGTCGAGGCGAGTGTCTGGTGGTTCGCCGGTGTCCAAAGCAACCTGATTCTCCTGCACCACGAGCGGACGAGCAGTGGAAGCAGGTCAAGCCGTACGGCTTCCATTCCTCTTGCTCGCTGAAGAGTAATTCTAAAATTCCGCCGAAAATCGAGGAATGTTCTTCGCTGTCGTAGATCCCCATTCTGACATCAGGCACAACTTTCTGGTTGGCCGTCTTTCTTGATAGATTCTTGTCGTCAACCGAGGCGGTCTCCTTGAACTCATCCGGGAGAAACACAACAGCAACATCATTCTCGTCGAAGCTGGACAAGATATCTTGAATCTACCGGTTCTAATCCACAAGGCGGCCTTCTGCTAAATGCTCGACCGTGACTACAGCAGTCACCGGGTTTTCTTCATACTCACCTTTTCCAATTCGCTGCAACCGACCTCATTTCAGAGTTATTTGCTGGAATATCCGAACCGTGTTGGACTCAGCAAGCTGGATTTATGACAGGCTACGCTGATGGGTAGTAGTGGAAGAAATGAGGCGGTAACCAACACAGGCCTGGACAGATGGAAAAGTGACTATATGCTGATAGTGATTCAACTTTCAGCTTCAACATGTTGTGGACATAAAAAAGTAACTGGCACTAATTTTCATTTGACCGTGAGTAAATTCACTACCTTCTCACAACTAATACAGTCTGTTATCTTCGTATAGTTGGACCACTTTTCTTCAGGGATAGACTTACAGCGCTATACATGTCACCAACCCACCACCATTTTCGTTTCCCCATGTTCAGAACCGTTCTGCACGGAAGTGGCCTTAATCAGCAAGCACACACAGGGTTGATATGACGTAAGATTGGTATCTTGGAGCCCCAAAACCGAGCCCCAAGCCTCACCATAATGACCCGATCGACAAAGAGAACGCAGAGAGTGTATGGGGCCCTCGAGGGGGTGGAGTAACCTAAGACACTGTCGATAGCAATATCAGGCGTCCTGCAATATTCCAGAACATCTGGTCACGCCATATGATGGTGACATCGTTGCAGAACCAGGCGACACCGGTTTATTTGTCTACGATAAGAGAAAAAGGTAGTCGGACGACGACATCTCAGTTCCAGTGTATCCATGATATATTCGACGTACCAAATGGGAGGGACTCTTCAAGCTCTATATTACTCTAACTGTGTGTTAGAGACCCCTCTACTATATGACTTCAAGCGTGGAAAGTACCCGAAGTGGTTAAGTTGTTGCGCCGAGCTACAATGACAGAAATTATGATCGGACTCAAGATTATTTATCATTATTAGCATCGTACATATGTATACTAGACCTGGTTATACAAACCGCAAGTAAAGGATGGTGTGTTAGGGCTTAATGTCATTCAGGACGCCAATATATGTTGCCTTCTACTTCAATCCCATAACGCATAATTGTGTATTCCTATGGGGAATTTTTTTTCTGTTCGATCATTAACCATCCACAGTTTTCAAACAAATAAACAACAATAAACTCACCATGGCCGGCACAAACTCACCAGAGACTTTCTATTGCAATCTAGACCCGACGCTAATTACACTATCCTCGTCAACTCCCAGCACTCTATCATTCTCCCTGAACCATGTAAGCCCCAATAGCCCACAGGACACCAGAGTAATAAAACGCGCAATCATCAACGAAATCAAGCGTCTAAATAACAAAAGACGAACAATTCCTCGAACTCACCAGCATAGAACCCGACCTCGCATCCAAGATCCTGAAATAAGTAGACGGCCAATCAGATTATATAGGCCGAGATCTAGACTCCTGCTACAACTCGCTGCTAAAGTCCCTATCTTTCGATCTGGGGAACTGCGCTACACACTATGTTACAAACATTGTGGATCATGCATTCTTTAGTAGAAGCTAGAGTGGACAATGTACTCAGTAGGCATGAGAGTAATAGATTGCTTTCATGGAAATATAGTAAATTCTATCACTTTCAACTCTATGTATTTGGTATGGCTGCTTACGCTTTTTCTTTTTTCTTTTTTCTTTTTTTTTTTACCTTTTTCCAAGGACATGGCTTGGTTGAACCTCTATACAACAAATCAAAGAAAGAGCCTGATAGGACAATCGCCCTGGGTGGCTTACAACTTCCTACATTTGTGATAAAGAATGGCTGGAGCGAGTCTCGCGAGCATCTATATTCCATCGCGGAACTCTGGTCCAAGGGGACCATGGGACTATCCAGAGAATGATGCTGATCAAGTGGGACAAGGATCATTCTACTCGGACAGCGCGAGGGGACATGGAAGTTCTGGGCATTAGAAATGGAGTGATAAGCACCCTCCAAAGAGAGGTATACATATCTACTCTGTATATGGCACTAATAGATGATCTCATTGGTTGCTGACGGAACTGAATGGATGTTAGACTGTCTTCCCGGTTCCTGAAGATATTCTCAGAAAGTCCTGGTGCCGAAACATGTACTGAACCTCGCCAATCCTGGTCAGAATATTACGTTCGAAATCGACAGCCTGAGATATTCCGCCCGACATACTGTGGAGATGGACGACTGGACACCTGCTTGATGAGGATAAGATGGAGGACGATATTTCAGATGGAAATCGGTATACTAATTCCTATATAAATGCCTGTTGCTAATGTTAGTTATCCTTACTCTAATCAATTTATCTATTATCTCGCCAGATATATATGGGTCTGGGATACTCTACATCGGGATCCGAAAGACGATGGTCAAGTTCTCAACGATGTACGTTCTGGTTATGCACTTCTTTGCTTGTACGAGTACAGCAGTGCCTTCAGTTGGATATTCTCACCAAATATACCGTCGCCATTGAGATCGTGCGAGTATCTCGCGAATTTAGTCTGATTCCTTACAACACATAGAAAGCCATATAGTAATCTGACCCAAAGAGCTGCAATGGCACTTCATGCGCGCCTCAAAACCAAGAACCAGGTTCAAGAGATTACTGTCGGACATGGTACGCAAGTCCAGGCAGCCAGTGACCAGAAAACTGAAACGAAGGCTACCAAGCACGCATTGCCCCAAGAAAGCGATGCAGCAGTCATGATATGATCATTTGGCGGGGTCTAATTGGCTGTGACCACTCTTGATGAGAATCATCGCTAATCAAGCGCGTCTCTCTGGTCAAGCCGCCAATCAAGATCGATGGATACAATATCCAGAGTCCACATAGACAAAGAAGAACCTTGCATGAGGCAAAGCAGCCATACAGATCAGAATGATCAAAGTATGCGAGACCAGCTGAAATGCAAGTCAGGGTTTGCCTGCATGGTGGCGAGAGGCCACGGAGTACGCCGTACAGGGGGGTTTATATTTTGCCATGATGTTGAGTAATTAATACGGAGTACAACAGAGTGCTCATTTTATTAGCGGTTCATATATTTGCAACCTACTTTGCAATCTCTGTACGTGTGAGCGAAGCCAAGTGCCGTAGAAACTAGATGGAATGAACCCCTGGAATGTATGGTAATGACGGTACCTGGCGGGAATGAGCTAAGAATGTTCTATGGCCGCGGATCGCCCATGCCGTTGTCCATTTTCTACCTCTGGGTTTATAGTACTTACCAATGATCGAGGAAAAAGCCGGTATGGGATTAGAAATAATCGTTGCTCTTGGTTTCGCCATTTGAAATATGAGACTGACTGCACTGCACGATATTGCGACTTGCCACCAATGGAGCGTCACCAGACGAATCGGGTTCAGTGGGTTTCCGGCATTACGGCGGCGGTAAATTTGTATTATATTCCTTTTTGGCTTTAATGGATCATGGAATATTATTATCGACATCCCCCTGGGAATAGGGGCATACTTCCGAAGTACAGTACATACACTACTCTATCAGACTGTTGCCTGTCATCTGGCGTATCAAATATATGGCATCACATTACTGCCCGAGTGCAGCTTACTTGTATATCCAGCTATTAATATCCCGGGCTGAGACCGAATATGCAGAGACAACATATACGCAGACAGACATATCTACTGGCTTGTTGCCTCCGTCCCCTGCACTCGTTGCATACCCAGACGCTGAAACAGTCAGTCACTCAATAATAATCTCAAATCGATAAAATCCCGACTCTCCTCCGAGCAGGAACCAGACCAGGCCAGACCAGCAGCCACCGGATCGTTTTGGAGAAGAAGCCCATACCCCCGAACAGAAGGAAACAAAATAAGCCGCTCGTGACTGTTTTTCGTAGTTTACTGCACGGTATTGCAGCTGCGCCTTTTTGCCGGGTCTTGGGAAAAGACCAAAAAAAAAAAAAAAGGAAACTATGTCTGCGCTCCGTCGTTCCGCGGGGACACTAGACACTAAGGGCAAAGGCCCAGCTTTTCCATGTTCCAATCATCGATATTGGTGCGGATTGGGATTATCCACCATGCAGCGGGCCTTTTGGGAGGGGGGCCCCTATCCTGTCCTATCGGGGGTAACGAGTGGTTGTCGCTGGAGACACTAACGATGCGTTGGAAGTTTTCGAGAGGACGGGATGGGAACCATCATTCAGGAACTGGGATTGAATAGCGTCGAGGCAGAGGTGCGATCCGGATTCCCGCAACGTTGATCACGGAGTATGTACGGAGATGGGGGAATGTGGATGGAGAGATACGGTGTTCTTTTTGCGTCGGTACTTTTGTACAAGTACGGAGTACTGTCCATGTACGGTAACATAGAGGTGAGGGCGAGTGTTCTCATTACTCTGTATGTACGGAGCAGATGAAAGCCCGTACGTTGACGTGCTCGACGAATTCATGGAGTGCTCTGTATCCGTACCGGGGAGTGTACATGGCCAGCAGGACTTTTGTAAGACAAAATAAAGGAGAACCAGGACGGTAATCAAATAGTACCGACCCGTAGTAATAACATTCTAGAAGAGATCCATCTATCTAGATCCTCCGCTGCACAGTTGCAGTGTCACCAGCATAGACATGGACATGGACTATGGAATTGTTACTGATCCTCCTAATAATAAAGCAATAATCATGAGAATAGCAACGGAATATACTATAGTTCTTCCGTACACAAAGAGGATCTCTGGTAGGAAGGCAGAGAAATAATCACCCTGATAGCAAGTCGAAGAGGGTCCAGGGGCGATGGAGACGAGGATCGTGCAATTAATAGCAACGCTCAAGCTGTCTGTTCAGGAGCAACTATCGTTGATACTTTAAGAAGAGCTGAAGCCGTTGAGGGTTGTCTTTTTTTTTTTTTTTTTTTGTGATTCTGTCTGTTTGTCTTTCTGCTCTCTCTTGATTGTTATCTTGTTTCCTCGATCTCGCATTCTACCTCGTATACTCCTGCATACTTGGGATCTCTATTCTAGGATCTCCATTTCTCTACCCGACTCTCTCGCTCATCTGTCTCCCGTCATTCCATTCTTCTTCCAATTCTTCTCTATCGTGATATATCCCCGTTGCTGTGGGTGTCCGAATCGAAGGATCTACCATAATACATCTGCGGCATCACTCTCAGCCTCCTGTAATAGGCCTAATTTTGCGTCCGATATCGTTGCTTTTCTATTGATCCCTCATCTTTTTTTTTTCTCTCTTGATACTCCGTACAGTCTTCATATATTGACGCTGTCAAGGCGGAAAGAAAGCGGTCGGCCGGGTTTTCTGCTGCCGCGTGCGTTTTTCCTCATCGGATTCCGTTCCCTCTCTTCTCTCACACTCTCGTCCTCACCTGCCCTCTTTCTTTTTCTTCTTTTTCCCCCTTTTATTTTTTTCATTTTTATTTTCTCTTCTATCTTTATACGCATTGTTTTTCTCCGAGACAATCGCCTTAAGTCTCGAGTTGATTGGGACGGTGGTTTTTCCCTCCTGGTCCCCTCCTCCCCTATAATCCTCCCTTGGTACGAAAAGAAAAAGAAAAGGAGAATCCAGACGAATAACGCTGAGGATCACGAGCCCGAGACATTTCATGACCAAATCTTTCACGAATTCCGTTGCATTATTGTCCTGGCATATTTGAATTTTGGACACTTTCTCTCATCGGGAGCCCGTTTTTTCCGGTGTCGAATTCCCGCACAATTCGTCACCCCGTGAACAGGCGCGTTGTCCTCTCTTGACCGTCTACTCTTCTTTCCCTCCGACTCTCCCATTTCCTCCATACATACTCCCTCGCTGGAGTGGGAATTGATCTTCGACTCTCCTCCGATCACGGTCGCTCCTATGTTTAGGTAGCCTCCGTTCGAAAACGCTGTTGGGATCTGATTTGACCCCATTTCTCCCTTCTACTCCTACATAACTACCTCCCCGGGATATCGATCCAACCCCTCTTGTTGCGAGTATTGTGTGTGTGTGTGTGTGTGTGTGTGTGTGTGTGTGTGTGAAGAACTCGTGTTTTTCAGCCCGCCATGAGTTATCAACAATCGCAGGATATGTATCACGACAATCCTTCTGCCCGTTCCCCCGGCTCCCAGCGTCACCAACAGACCTTGCACCGCCAACCCTCGCGTCAGTTCGATGCCTACGGTCCCATGCCCGTCAACCTCTACGAAGACCCTATGGCTCGCTACGATACCGCTCGTCTTGAGCGTCTCAACCCGTCGCTGAACAACTCCTACGCCTATGATCTGGGTGGTTCGCAGACTTGGAACCCCAATGGGTTTGCCAACCCCCAGGCTCTGGGAGGCATGCGGTCTGCCTCGAGCAGTTTGAAGTCTACCACTCGCGGTGGTAGAGCAGGTCTTCCTACGGTACGTTTTTCCTTCACCTTTCCTTTCTGGGGCCACGGAGAACTAACTTGGCAATTATAGACCTGGTTGGATCAACAACCCGGCATCGCGAGCCCCTTTTCCTCTAGTCTCGGTCCCAGTCCGCTCCAGAGCAGTGCATTGCGCCCAGAAACTTCAACTTCGGACGTAGATGATGAATTGATCCCCACCGCCATCGTCATCAAGAACATTCCCTTCGCCGTCAAGAAAGAACAGTTGGTGCAATTGATGACCGAGTTGAACCTGCCCTTGCCCTACGCCTTCAACTACCACTTTGACAATGGTGTTTTCCGTGGTCTGGCCTTCGCCAACTTCACCTCTGCCGAAGAAACGGCCACCGTCATCGAAGTCCTCAACCATTTTGAACTCCAGGGCCGCAAATTGCGGGTCGAGTACAAGAAGATGCTGCCGCTCCAGGAACGTGAACGGATCGAGCGGGAAAAGCGGGAACGTCGGGGCCAACTTGAAGAGCAGCACCGCCCTCTGCCCACTTCCCAGCTGCAGACCCAGAGCTCCATGTCTTCCCTTACGTCTCACATGCCGGCGACCTCCCCGTCGCCAGTTTCGCAGCGTGGTCAGAAGCTTGGTACCAATACCCTTGTCCTTGCCAAAATTTGCAACTAACCATCTGTCCTTTAGAGGTCGATCTCAATGATAGCATGACGCTTTCGTATTACTCCCAACTCCTGCTCTTCAAGGAAGATGCCAGTCGTGACAGTGTCCTTTTCCCCGTCAACTTGACCCCGGTTCATCGTCGCACGGTGCATACGCTTGCCCATAACATGGGACTGGGCCATGCCTCGCGTGGCTCTGGGGAACAGCGCCAGGTGCAAGTGTTCAAGGTCATGCCAGGCTCGAATGTGAGCCCACCCCTGTCCTCTATCCCCACTGCCGTCCAGCCCCCCGAGACCGCCCGTCGGGGATTGAACCGGGCAGCAACGATCGACTTCAGCGAATCTCGTAACGATGGACCAGCCCCATACGGTAGCCTTCGAAGCCAGGCGTCGGGATTCCTGGGAGTGTTGGACTCGCCAGGGAACTTTGGAAACGCACAGAACCTGCGCGCCGCTAAGTCCTTTGCGGACCTGCGCTCCTATACCCCATCGCCTGTCCCTTCGTCGGCCAGCTTCCCCGCGGCCTTGCAAACCAATGGTGCACGCCTTCCGCAGTACGACGGCGCCACTAGCGGAGCCTCCAACACCCCGACCCTCACCCCCGCACCCTCCGGATCGTCTTTGGGTATGCAGCGGGATGACAGCCTGTTGGTCAACAGCTTGAGCAGTTTGTCTCTGGGTACTGGAATTGGTGCGGCCAATTCCAGCCCCAGACGTTTGAGGGGTATGTTCTCTTGGGAGCAACCAGAGTCCCAGCCTTCCAGCGCTGGCGCCATTGGTAGTAATCGGTCGATCGGACTTGGATTTGACAGTCAGTCGCAGGAGCGCATGCCCATCCGGCAGCCTAGAGGCCCCACCCCTGAAAAGGGTCCCGGTTTTGGACGTCAGAACGGTCATCAGTCCCGGGCCAGCGATGAATTGCGGACCAACTCCGGAGTGGAAATTATTGTCGAATAAACGAAAGGAAAAAAGCAACGCACGCATGCACGCCCTATACGTTTTTTGTTTTCTGTTTTTAATCGATGTTTTCGCGATGTTCGAACCGATTAACGGGACTTGTCAGAATTGCTTCTTTTTTTCTTTTCGCCGCAAAACGACCCATTTGACGCTTTATATCATGAGGCCTGATCCTGTTTTGCGATTACTGGCTTACGATTCGATGAAGGGATGACGAGATGACAATCAAGAGAGCCGACCAACCCAAAAGAAAGACCTTATTACTATTTATTTGTCCTCTGATCTAGCCAAGTTTTTAGACGTGAATCTTTTCTTCATTTCTTTTCATATCCCTGGGGCAGCCCAGCAGACACGCTGTTTGGATTGACTCTTGTTTTTTTTTTTTCCCTTCTCTTTGCGCGAAACCAAAACATCTCAGAAAACAACCAAAAAATCCTCTAATTCAACAATCGCACCTTGTTTTCCTTCTGAGACGCGGGCGCCTTTGCATGCTGAAACGTCCCATTTACTGTCGATTACGCCGGGAACCCAACTACTGCTGCAAGGATATACGACAAAAGAAACGGTTGTTGGTCGCTTTCCCCTGATGTGCTTGTGACAATGGCCGAGATGACATACAGCATTTATTTTTTTGCATATTTATCTTTCGTCTATTTTATCTTCTTTTCCTTTATGTATGGGGCCGATTTGCATTTCTTCATTTGCTTTCTTTGTTTTGTGTCTGTCTGTGTGTCCATTTTACAAACCTGTACTCTTAATTGCCTCATGGATTTCCCGGGTCTTCTCTTCTGCAGGGTGAGTTTTGCTCATTTCCGCAGATATAGATTGTTCGGGTGGATGTATCCAATGTCTTTCCATTTCGTGATTACTGGTCCAATGCAATAATAATGACTCTTTAGTATGTCTTCTCTAACACAGTGAGTATGTCGTCATCTGTTATGAACATTCGAATCGGCTTCAATTACAACCAGTAACCATCTCATCCTTATTTCTCGTTCGTCTTCGTTTGAATTCTTCGCTCCTCTTCCAGGACCCTTTTTCCGACCATCTTCTGTTCGGAAAAACCTTTAGTACTAGTTATTCTTTTTCTAGAAGTCCATTCAAATTGACAAGCAAACGTGATTGTTTGGCCTCGTCCTCCTTCATGGATTCGCTGTATGGACATGTCCTCCATCCACCTTAATCCACAAGTATACCATATAACACTGAAAATGTATAAGGAAGAGAATACATATAGCATGTTGTCTCAACACTCTTCTTTCATTTCCCTCTCAAACTCCCTTTCTATTTTACCTATAATCAAATAGTCAACACCCCGGGCACACTGGAGGGGTCCAGTGGTTGCACTGGGTGCCAGAGGATGCGATGCTATCACTGCTCTATTCCATTCTTAGGAGCTAACTAGCTCTTCAAGCATTTAGTAATGCAGCAGCAGACACATCCATTGGCAGGTTCTCCGAGTTACTGATAATTGTCCAGGTGACTAAGTAAGTATTACTCATGACAATGGGGTGGCTGTCAGATTGTGAAGTCAATACAGAGGTGAGAGTGAGGTAGACAGAAGCTTGTACTTTACCAGCACACTATAGGAATGACTGTTAATACCTCAAGATACCAATACTACTAGAGCAATTTACCTCTGGCTCGCGTTGTCTATCGCTTCATAGATTCGCAAGGATGGTTCTTTTGTGTTTGCCAGAGCGCATTATTTGCGAGTTAAAGACAGAGGACGTGCCACAAGATCCTCGTCACTTCTGTCCGTATTTCTTTTCTATCGGACACCTCCTTGTGATGGTTTTCCCGGATTGGATTTTTCAAGAGAAATCGGGTTCATTTTAAAACATCTGCTTTCCGTATAGCGCGTCATTTCGACAGAGATCTAACCACTTCTTCTGGTTAGATTCAACATGTGGTCGACTTTAGGTGCTGGTAATACCGTTTGCCTCGTGATATAGCAATGCTTTTTTTTTTTTTTTTTTTCTCTTTTCTTTTTCTGCTCAGCTTGGATCCACGTGTAGCTGCAGAGTTACAATGTTGTTGTGGCTCGAAATATGCTTCTATTATGAGATGGTGGCTCCTGAACCATAACAGATGGTTCACTGTCGTTCGAATTGCATTTTGTATCCAAGATATAAGCATCATTGACTGAAGTATATTCCCAATTTTACCGATAGGTCACCAACCGATTGGTAAATGGGCTCAGATACAGCCTCATAATTTGATGTCCCTTGATACGGCTTCGAAGCTTACAGGTATAAATCACCGTTTGTTATCGGCACCTTTTTATTGGCCTTGCTTGTAGCTCACATTAATGACGAAAATATAGGGTGGTTTTGCACCCAGCATCGTCACTATGCGATTCACAATGCCAAAATTCAATCAATTTCCCCAAATGACCAGTCGTTCCAGACTGTGGAGGAATGACTTGATATCTCTGATGCATCTTAACACCAACCACGGATGCATCTCGCTATTTCGTGTTTGCGATGCCCTTGACCCCCAGGAAATGCTCCGTATGCTAGGGCATGTTTATAACGATCTCGGCTTCTTTCCCACCATAATAAAGAAAGGTGCGCAGTATCCCATAACATACTAAAAATGCCCTTTCCTGCGCCAAATGTGGCAATCTATTGCATTGCCCACATTGCTCAGACCCAGCCTGAATAAACTCGAAGGACAAATTATGCTCGTACAAAGCATGCAGGATTTTCCGAATGAGCATCTCCAAGCGTCGTTCTCCTAGGTTATTCCACTTGTTCTTGTACAACGGCCTCTGAGTTGACCATGGTCTGTCTAGCGATTGCACCAATCGTGCAAGATACGTGGACGGCCTATCATGGGGTCTCTCGACGCCAGGCTCAGTCCGGCAACATTTTCATTTGCCTGATGACGCGGTGTAAGAGGTAAACCAAGAATGCTTTTGTGAAACTAGAATTTTTTGCCTCAAATAAGACTAGCGGGAGAATAACGTTGACAGACACAGGGTGTTGGAGAGAGTCAAGCTTGGTGAGACTGAAGGAGGGCTGCGACGATGTGAAAGTCCATATTCACCAATATTGTTGATAACCCCGTTTATTCACTCTACACCTCTCTTGGTCTCTGTAACATGGAAAACTCGATTGAGTGTTCTGAGAGACACGGAAGTTCTTCAATGTTCTTCAATGAAGATATTAGACTTGACAAGCAAAAGATTGCATGATCATGACGAGATGGCACTACCCCAACAACTAAGCATACATTATTGCAGCACGACAAGATAAGCAATTTGTCTCATTCATACCAAATCAAGAAATCTTAAGTAAACAACAAAGTCTTAGCTACGGTGGCTCTTAGTCCTCTTTCTCGGACTGATAGGCATTCCTCCACCGCATACAACAGCCGCAATTAGAGGTACAGTGTGTCTTCATGTCAGGAAACAACTCCTGGATCTGTCCATCACGGCTTGTTCGGGGCCTTGTACAACACCCACAATTTCGTCTCCCGCGATCTCTCCGAGACCTCGAGGGTCCAGGAACCCGAGACCCATTGTGCGTCTATTTGAAAGTTTTTCCGTACAATCTCATCGAAAGCTGCTCTGACCTCTTGAAGCCTTCTGTTATCTTGTTTCACTAAGGTCTCGTCATATCTGCTCAAGGTACCGCCGGCCTGTGCTGTTCTTCTCTCCATTATTACAGCGTTTTCCAGGAGCCAGAGTTCTCTCTGCACGGTTACCCTGAATCTGTAGAGGCTCGCATCCCGAAATTTGATGAGCTCCATTTACTGTTTCTTTTCCTCCGGGGGAGTTAGACATCTATGTAGAGCTCGTACAACTAGTAATGGGTAAGTGGAGTTTTGTCGGTATAGATGACGCTCCATTGGGACGAAGATGGTCTGCCGTGCTTGCTTGTGGAAGACCGCAAAGATCACACCCAAAATTACGGCACAAAGTGTGCCGACGAGGGTTGACATGACGTTCATCTTGTTGGATAGCTCAGACTGGAGAGTGGGTGAGTGAGGTGGATAGGAAGAAAGACAGAGTTTTATTGTTTTTCATGCTACCCTAGCCTGACCTATCAGGCGCCTTACGGCCGTCATAGATCTGTCGTGAGCCTCACATCAATGTCACTGCAACTGCCTCAGGCCAGAAAGCAAGTATTGTGCCTATCTATTTACAACCGCGTGTACACGGTGTTGATGCCGCCGGTGACAACCATTTTGATATTGACGTATTCATCCAGACCATACTTGCTGCCCTCACGGCCCATACCGGAGTGCTTGACTCCCCCAAACCTGTACAGAACACGTCAGTCTACCGGAATATGATAACGGGAAGATATGAACTCACGGAGCTGCAGCATCTGAAATCACACCTGTGTTTAGTGCAACCATTCCGAATTGCAGCCTTTCGGTAACCCGATGCGATCGAGCCAAATCAGTTGTCATGACATAGGATGCGAGGCCAACGTCGCAGTTGTTTGCCCTGTTGATAACTTCATCCTCGGTCGAGAATTTGTACAATGCGGCAATAGGGCCAAAGGTCTCCTCGGTGCTTATTCTCATGGTCTCATCGACATCACCCAAGATGGTCAGTTCGTGGAAGTTCTTGCCTATCGTAGGTAACTGGTTTCCTCCAAGGAGAACCTTCGCGTCCTTGCTTATAGCATCTTGGATGTGCTCCTTGACTTTGCTCACCCCATTCGTCATGGGTCCATGAGTGACGGTATCTTCAGCACCATTACCGACATGGAACTTCTTGACTTCCTCGACTAGCCTTTGACAGAAACGATCATGGATACCTTCTTGTACATAAATTCGGTTTGCGCAAACGCATGTCTGACTGGTCACCTTGAACTTGCTGGCGAGCGCACTCGAAACCGAAATTTCTAGATCTGCATCATCAAATACAATAAACGGAGCATTGCCTCCAAGTTCAGGACTCAACTTCTTCAGTGTGCTGCTCGACTGCTGCATCAAAAGCTTCCCGACTCTTGTAGATCCGGTGAAGGAGATCTTCTTGACAGTATCTGACTGGCAGAGAGCTAGACCAAGCTGTGGGGTATTGTTCAGTGCTGTCATGACATTCAGAACACCCTTTGGTATACCCGCGCGTTCGCCCAGTACAGCCAAAGCATTGGAGGAAAATAGTGTAAGGCCATCTGACTTGAGAACAACTGTACAACCAGCCGCTAGCGCAGCTGCTAACTTCCTTGCACCCATCGCCATGGGAAAATTCCAAGGCGTAATCAGTGCACACACCCCAACAGGCTCCTTGATAACATGTGTCCGGCTAGTCGCGTTACTATGTGGGATAACATCACCATAAACTCGGGGAGCCTCCTCTGCAAACCACTCAAAAAAGCTGGCTGAGAAAAGAACTTCCCCCTCTGCATCCGCTTTTGCTTTTCCGTTCTCTGCTGTGATTATCCGGCCAAGATCGACTTGGTTCTTGACTAGGAGGTCGAAGAGTTTTCGGAGGATGCGCCCGCGTTGACGGCCAGAGAGGGCTCGCCAGGTTGGGAGTGTGTTGGATGCGGCGTGGATTGCATGGTTCAGATCGCCGATAGTCGATTCGGGACAGGTTCCGATGAGGGTCTCTGTAGCCGGGTTCGTGACGTCGAATGTTGATGTGGATGATGTCCATTGACCGTCGATAAAGGATTTTTCGACGAAGAGACTAGGGTCTCGCAAGACAGATGCAAAGGATGGTGCCATAGTCGCAATTGCCTGATGTTCTCTCGATTCAGTCGAAGATTATCCAAGCAGCTTTGGGAGACTCTTTTATTAATACTACAGTACGTTCTCGCCAATCCCTGAACGCCAAAAGGATGCAGAAAGTCACTCCAAGACTTGCCCGATTCCCTGCTTTGGATGTACTATGTACAATGGTTGCAACTTCGGGCACTAATCAGCGTCAAACATCTTTCGCGTCGAGCTTCTCTGCAATATACAAGGGTCGGAAAGGAACCCGATCATCTTCTGTCCAACATAAGAGGCATAGGTTTTCCTTTGTGTGGAATAGCTCAGTCGGATCGCGCCGGGTCGGTTTTATTCTGTCCTTTGGGATACTGCGGGGTAAGCAGTCACAAAATACGACGTGCAGTGATTGGTGTCCCATTGGACTATAAGTATAATGAGGCCGATACGCGAGCAAAGGGGATAATGTATATGAATATAGCGTTTTCAAACATCCCCCGTACAATGTTGAGTCCTGCCCTAGCAATGCCGAATATAACGGACAAACTCCAACGAGTTTGGATCTTGAAATCACGGGTGTATGGGACGATATAAGCTATGTTCTAGTGGAACGCGCAATAGTACAGTACGGAGCAACCTCTGCAGAAAGCACTAAGGGTTGCGATGGCCTTCAACAACTGAGACCAACCTTTACCCCTTCGTTTGCACCAGCAAAGACGATCGGCCCAGCAACGGAGGAGCTTATCTGTTGGTTTTGATATCCATATCGGCTTCTTGTACTTATGTTTACGCTCTGATAAGCAATGTACCGTTCTTTCCCCTTTTTTTTATCAGATGCGAGTCTCCACAAGTCCCTAATATATGTGCTATGTGCGGGGTATGCACATGACGCGCCGGGATGGCGATGCTCTTACTTTCAACGTATATACTCTATCGGCACATCAGAACAACCCACCGATGCAGGGTCTATTGGTAAACGACCCGTCTCATTATGTCAACAAACTTCAAAGTAAAACCTCGCAAGCTGAAAAGGACGCAAAACGCGTAAAGTCGCCTCGAATTTCATTAATCGGACTAGAACTGACAACACGCTACAGATGCGTGGCATGCCGGCAGAGTAAGATCAAGTGTTCTGGTGAAGAGCCATGTACCAATTGTCGACGACGGGTCAGGAAATGCCGGTTTGTGGAGACCGGGGGGAAGGTCATGGTAGCAGAGAGGTTTGCCAGTCGCGATCGCTCTCAACTGTTGATACGGAGTTAACAAGAAGCTAGGTATTTTCAGGAACTGCAGAACCAGGCTAAACTCCAGCAGCAGCATACATTTGCAGTGAGGACCCCATCTGAGAGTACCTGTCCAGAGGATGTATGCCCTTCAGCCGAGCTACCACAGCATCTGTCGATCGACCATACGAGGAGTATCTGGACAAGTCCGTTTAGCCTTCCTTCGAGAATCATTAAGGATACTTGTGACAACAAGCGCAATTGGAGTAAGCCAATCATGGTGATTCTAACTTGAATTTTATATCAAAGCTGACAATGTGATATAGTTTGGCTTGCTCCCTCTTCCCTATGGTCGCTCACTGCACGACTCAAGGTCATGATAACAGAAAAGCTTAATCTTGAGCCTCTTGACAACAGTCTTGGTTTTTTAGAAGGTGACGTATATGCGTTGCAATGGAGGCCCGCTGCTCCAAATGAATCACCTGATATCAGCGGCCTACCATCGATCGATCAGGCTCTCTATCTCTTCAATACGGTTAAATTCCACCTCGGCCAAATATATCGATTCTTCGATGATGATAAATCATTTGTGAGCCATGTCCGTGAATTCTATTGTGGTGATGCAGCCGCAAAAGCTAGTGAATGCCGCCTGTGGTTTGTGCAATTCCTTCTAGTTTTGGCATTCGGAAATGCGTTCCTGTCACGGTCATCAAGAAACACTAAGGATCCTCCTGGTTCGAAATTCTTCGTGCGCGCGACATCTCTAATGCCAAATCTTACATCATTGTGGGGAGATAGTTTACTGGCTATTGAGGTTCTGGCTATGATGGGGTTATATCTGTATTCGATTGATCATAGAGAGTCGGGGCATGTCTATGTAGGCAGGAACTCACATACCCTTATGTCACATTTTTCTCCCGGCTAACGAGTCAACGTTGCTTAGGTCGGTCAAGCAATACGCATAGCGCAGTTAGGAGGACTGCATACTCAACTGCCTAAAGATGAACTTGGTTCAAGAACATTGACAAGATGTCGCAATCTTTGGTGGACGTTATACATTATGGACCGGCATTTTTCGTCCTCTGTAGGAATCCCAATGACAACGCACGATTGCGATATAACTACTCTAGTCGACCCATCGCAGCAAGACACCGCTCTCGATCTTCAAGTCAAGCTCTCACAAATGCTCTCGACGATTCTGGCGAGTGAGTGGACCGTTTCTCTTTCATATCATGACATGTCTGACTATTTACTATCCAGCAATATACAAGACCGAAAGAACACAGCTGGGAATATTCTTGGAACAGACACGATCTATCCTGCATACAATGGCTGGCCACGCCCAGGAAATTGAGAAGATCATTCATCTTAAGTTCCAGAACCCAGTTGACCCGATGCCTAGAGGGACGCGCCATATAACTTTGTCGTATCACCAGGTTCGTAAAAGAAAAAATTGCGACAGTCCTACTTCCATTATGCTAACGATATACTCGACTCAGTGTGTCATTGTCGCCACGCGCCCACTTCTCCTATCAATCCTAAAGGAGCGACTCGAGAAACTGGATCATGGAGAAGAGGACTGGCAGAGCTTCCTGGCTCCCACAAAGGCTTTGATTAATACTGGGATAAAATCAGCAGCCAAAACTCTTCAGATACTCTCTGATGAGGATAGTCTTCTCGGTGCGTCAATTACACTTTTCTCTCTCATCATCATACTGGTCAAGTATGAAGCCTAACCCGTCTAGAGGTGTTCCTACCATTTGAGTTAGAGTTTACATACGGCGCCGCTATATACCTGACAATGACAAGAACGCTCTTCCCACGAGTCGCTGACGGCGAGGCGGGTAGTCATAATGCACACTCAATCCTGGATGAGATGATCTGCAAGGGAAATAAACTGGCTGAAGTCCGGAAGATGGAGCTAACCCAGATAGAATATCTTTTCCAACAGCTGGCTACGCGGATCGAACAGCACGGTCTTCAAACCTTGACATTGTCCAGTCCTGAGCGGAGTGTCGTCAGCGCCAGTATTGGTTATAACAACAACAATGATATTGGACATCAAGGAAGGGGGGATTTTGCAACTGCAACTCCAACTGATCCCCAGACATCCGCAAACTGCATGCCCGAAGATTCTCAATTACCATCGGGCCTGCTTCCGCAGGATACGAGCGATCTCGAGTTTCTCGAGAGTATTGGGATATCATCTTATGAGTTTCTCTCGATTGTAGACGATATTGACGATAACTTTGGGATTCTGGATCCAGCACAGAGTTGGGAAGGATGACACCAATTGTTTATTCCTTGTGGTATTTAAAATGCTCGATTATACAAAGTCAAGTACATACGTGAGACGCTAATTCAACATAGCAACGTATGAGCTCCTCTCACGGTCCTCCTAATTTGTCTCCTCGGCTACTGTCACCATTCCCAAAGACACAATATCTGCTTTGTATTGGCCCAACAATCAAAATAGCATGGCAACTAAGTGAGATGAAAACCAAACTGATTGGGTAGTTAATCACTCATGACCTCCTCCATCGCAATGCCCTAATTGGTCTGTAGTCGGCTAATATCTCCCCGCTGCCAGAACTCTCCTACTATACACCGAGTACCGAGTACTTAAGAGTGCTGAATGAATTTTAACCGAAGATATTTTATTTTTCTGGTATACAATTTTAAAAGCGACCGAGCATCATTGAGATATAGTGTCCTTCCTTGGCCTAACTTCTCCCGGGTGGCTTCATGTACAAGTAAGCCGCTGTCGACCGGCATTGAAGAAACTGGAGGCTCAGCTACGCCACTTGGTCAATCTTGGGTTTCAGAAAGCACGCACGCTGAGGGCTGCATGTTACGACGTCATACAAATCGACTCTCGCACACACGGAGTAGACGGACTGCACCATTTCGGATCGGATCTTCATCCTCTACTAGTTGGAGTAACAGATATTTGGTTATTATTTTTCAGCGATTGATTACTACCGGGAGTTTAGCTGAGGCAGTATAGAAAGAATATGAAAGCAGTTATAGTCAAACAATTAATATTTCTTCAAAACGCGAGCCTACAATCCATGTGTCTTGTCCTTATCCATGCCGGCAGTCCAAATATATATCACGGCAGCCAAGTCTGTAGATCCAACACTCTGACACCTTGCACCAGATAGAGCACCCACCAAACCCCCCAGTCAGTTACACCCAAGTCTAATTGACTTCCGATGTATAACTGACCCTGCCCGGGCATGTTCAGCCCATATGTGCGTAGTTATTGTGCCCTTCCGCGCCGTAGAGCAAGCTGAAGCTACAGTCACCGAGTCCCATCGGCATTGATATTGGCGTATCGTTCATACTCGTCTCCATGACACTGCCAGACTGCTGATGTCTCTTGCCTGCAAGTTGGCCATGGTGCGCTTTCCGAGCCATACAGTAACTAGCAATTTTGGGTGTCGACAAATGCCCAGATGTTGCCCGGCGAACCTCCCAAGGTACGAATACTTTGTTCCTGGCATTACTGTTCCTTAGACAATAGACAAAAACAACTGTAGAATTTCTGAAACATTACCCCGGATTAGTAACTCGACAGCATGTCAGCACGGAGCGAGCACTTAGTGTGCAGAGCACACACACACGGAGTGCCCGGATCAGCCTCGGGATCCGTCCGATGGTTTAGTTCCCGTCGGAAAGCCTTCATAATTACTAAAAAGCGTGTAAAATTGAAATAAAAATGACTGTTATCTCTACTCCGTATTTTCGATCGAAGATACGAAGAGACAACAGGCCATCAGAGTATGGAGTACAACGCGCATATTGTAATGTACTTCTGCCGAGTCTGTGTGCTCCGGAATGGCCTGTTTATCGGCATACATGGCCTAGCACTAACTGGCCAACCAACTCTGAGCGAGAAATTGCACACTGGAGCAGAAGGCCGGCCGAAGGATTCCAAGGTACGGATTTTGTATGTAGAAGCACAACACATTTGTACGTATGCCGAGCACAGACTTCGGCTCAAACCGGTTGCCTTTTTTTTTTTTTTTTTTTTTGGCCGATAATCTCGCACTCGGCGGCTCCGCTTTGTAAATACTCCCTTGTTGCATCGCGCTGTTTGCTATCCTTCAATGTCTGGAATTCCTAGGTATAATAGATTTGATTACTTAGTGTTCTATATAGAATCATGAGTATCCGGAATATGTCTCCATTGTACTCTGTATACATCGCGTGCTGACGGGTTTCCGTTTTCGGTGACAGATGGTCTCCGACTACCTTCCCGATATGGCTAGAATTATGACTTCATATTCAGCGATACGACACACGGTTAAACCATTTTCAGTGATCTAAACGAAAACTTTTTACGCGCATTGGCATTGGCACTCTCTTATATATCCAAACAGCCTCGCCCAAACCCGGTCTCTCTCCTTTGCCCTTTCAACTCTCTTCCCTCTTAGGGTTCTTTTTCTTGTTGAGGTACGTTTTGCATTTGAATTCACTTATAAACAGGTCAACGGCCATCCACCGAGCGCATCATTCTTACACGAGGAATTAGAGCTCTCAGCTGTGCTGCTAATTCTCATTTCCGATCGATACTTGTCAACTGCATATCAAGCAACATTGTTACCGTTTTTTTCTCCATTTCTCCGTCTTTTCTATAGGTACAACACTATAACGATCCCGAACTTGATCCGCATTCTACAGCCCCTGCTTCAGTACCGATTGGAGTAGCAGCAATTTTCGCCAGCAGCAACATATCGCCTTTCTGACACCCGTTGCGCCAACTCCCACTTTCCGAAACCTGCGCCGCTCAATCCATTGCGAGCCCGATACACAAATTCCGTGTGCGCCAAACCGAGTGCTTCCGAATTTTGACTCGCTCCGATAATACCTCAGCAGCCATTGCGCCAAATTCACGAATCGCCGGAATATTACGTCCCTGCGACACTTTTGCCCGATCTCTTTTCACTATATAGGTTATAGGAATCTTCAGTCACGACAGTCCCAAAGGCTTAGGTAGACCTGGCCGCCCAACGCAAAACTCGTAATTCACATTCGCCCATTGAAATACCGATCCGTTGCGCCCATTTGAAACCAAGTCACCCCATTTGCGACAACCTTCACCATGGGTAACTGGGACTGGTCCGTTTTCTTCAGCTCACGAGACCGGCGGAATTTCCCCGGCGTTGTGATGCCGCTTGCCGATGCCCCAGCACCTCAACAACCGATCCCCAATGCAGAAAAGGAAAAGGAACCGGATAACGAAGCGAATAGCAACAAGTTAACCACAGCGTCTTCGGAAGAGAAAGGAGCCGGTCCTGTGCCCCAAAGCGGTTCCCTGACTCTCGAAGCCCTTCGCGCGGAAGTCGAATCTGACATTGCCGCCTCGGGTTTGGACACTGCCTATGATCGTACGTTCGCTTGCCTTGTCTTGTGCTCAAATGCAGAGTAATACTGCATGATTCTTTGCGATGGCCCCATGCCTTCTTTCCCTTTTGCTCCGGTATGCTGACCATCATACAGGGAAGGCAAAGGTTATCAACAGAGCAATTCAGGACATTGGTATGGGCCGGTACCAATGGGAGCTATTCGTTCTCTGTGGATTTGGCTGGATTGCCGACAAGTGAGTGCCCCATATCAAAGTAAGGAAGAGATGCGATTCTAACCACATGTCCTTCACAGCCTCTGGCTACAGGTGAGATTTCCCGATTGATTACTGTTCCAGCGGCAGTGAAACTAAAACATGCAGGGTGTGGCACTGACGCTGAACTCACTATCGGCTGAATTTGACGTTGACTCTTCTTATGTTCGCTTTACAACATGTTCCCTTTTCGTCGGACTGATTGTCGGCGCCTCGTTTTGGGGTTTGGCCTCTGACGCGATTGGCCGTCGTCCTGCCTTCAATATGACCCTGCTCCTCTGCGGTGTTTTTGGACTCGCTTCGGGTGGTGCTCCTAACTGGATTGCGTAAGTTGACATACGTTGATAATTGCAAAATCTATTCTAACGACATACAGCGTGTGTGCTCTCTTTGCCTGCCTTGGTCTGGGTGTTGGTGGCAACCTGCCCGTTGATGCAGCTATCTTCCTGGAATTCTTGCCCTTCGCCTCAGGAGCTCTGCTGAGCTCCCTGGCTCTGTTCTGGTCGATAGGCACTCTGATTTCAAGTTTGCTTGCCTGGGCATTCATTGTCAACTATTCGTGCCCTGAAAACGAGCCTTGCACCAAGGCCAATAACTGGGGATGGAGATATTTGGTATTGTCCTTGGGTGCTATCACATTCGCCATGTTCCTTGCGCGTTTCTTCCTCTTCACGCTTTATGAGTCGCCCAAGTTCCTTGTGTCTAGAGGTCGCCAGGATGAGGCTGTCACTGCGGTGCAGGGTATTGCCTACAAGAACAAGACTCAGACCTGGCTCACGGACGAGGTTCTGAATGAGATCGGTGGATACCCTGAGGAGGTTTCAGACCAGAAGCTTTCCTACATGGAGATTTTCAAGCGGTCTCTTTCCAAGTTCTCATACGAGCAGGTTACCCCTCTTTTCAGGACAAAGAGACTCGGAATCACAACCATCATCATCTGGTTCCTGTGGACCACCATCGGAATGGGCTACACTCTGTTCAACGCCTTCCTCCCCCAATACCTCAGCACCTCATCCTCCGTCTACGAAACCTACCGCAACTACGCCATCACCGCCGTCTGCGGTATCCCCGGCCCCATGGTCGCCTACTTCACCGTCGACCTCAAATACATCGGCCGAAAGGGAACACTCGCCATCTCCACCCTCATCACCGGTGTCCTCCTCTTCTGCTTCACAGCTTCCCAAGACCCCAACGTGCAACTCGTCTGCTCAGCCCTCGAATCCTTCTTCCAGATGATCATGTACGGTGTTCTCTACGCATACACGCCTGAAGTCTTCCCCGCACCGAACCGTGGAACGGGCACTGGTATTGCTAGCTGCCTGAACCGGATTGCTGGTCTTTGTGCGCCGATTATTGCGATCTACGGGGGTTCTAATGCGTCGGCTCCGATTTATGCTTCTGGTGCGCTGTTGTTGGTTTCGTTTGTTGCTATGTGCTTGTTGCCGATTGAGACTAGGGGGAAGCAGTCTCTGTAGGATTTTCAAGACAGAAGGGAGGGCAAAAAAAAAAAAAAAAGTTGCGGCTAGGCCGTTGTTCTTGTGTTTTAAGTGCTGGATACCCAAGGGTAGAACGATAGATCTTAGTAGATTCTTTAGCGTATAAAAGAATTGATGCCAGTTACGACGTGGTTACTGTCTACATGCGAAGTCTTCTATCAGTGTGGTTCAACCCTCCTTGAATTTCAACTGCTTGGATCCAGCCCTTTTCGGCCGGGGGTCCAAACCTGGTCGTCCTTCGGCGGCTTCTATGGAGTTCATACATGTCAGCCCCCGGATTATATTTCCGTATGCAACGATCGGCTGCCAGTGAAAGAGGCATAGTCGTTGCCGGCATCTCACCTCATGCCTGGAATCCTTTACCATTAATCATGACACTGGATAACTATAACCTAACGTCATGATATAAACCTCCAAGACCCATATGTGAATTCTACCAGAAATTCACCATTCTGTTCACCAAATAAAAATGTTGGCCGACATCGACAGTCTTGACATCCATGTTATCGTCAATTGACGAACTCGATCCCATATGCCCAAGCCTCAATGTCGCCGTGAAGGTGGCGAGTCGGTTCATGGGCATTCCTATTACGCCTTTGAACTCGGAGCGCGGCAGAGCAACTATGGAAATGCGCATGCATAATATTTGCTGTGCTGCTCATGGTATTTCCTTGCTCCTTGTAGGTCTCTCTCTCTGTTTTTTGATTGTTTGGTGGCCTAACAGAGATATAGATCGCAACGAAGGGTGATAAGAAGCATTACTTCTATTTGACACAGGCCCCAAAGGCGAGGTCTGGGAGAGAAACATCCGTCGTCTCCGAGCAGAGATCGGCGAATTGAGTATATTGCTCTATCCCATTACCACCGGGATCACTCGGGTGGGTTCAAGCTGTCCTCATTATTATTATTCCTCCGCATGTCATATCGCTGGTACCAAAGCAACAAGAGGTCTGACCAAGCCAATTGAATTAATCAAGAAAAACAATGATGGTGGCAAAGAGGTAGTCATGGACGTTCGAACACCCAAACCGCCCAGCCTTCCGTGGGGTCCAGGCAGATCGCCCGATCTCCCTCGAGGCGGATCCTTCGTTTGAGGAGTTAGAGGCTGCCGGGGCGACCTTGTTGAAAAGTGATCAGCCTCATACTGCCTTGGACAACTTTTTCCTTGTCTCTGGGAGATCCCTCGCCAGATTATCTTATGAGGATGGCATATATGGGGGAGTGCGGTTCAATGAGTCTACCAGACTTTGGGAGGAGGACACTTTGATCATGGAAGAGCGGTATATTATGTTTTCAAAGGTATGCCTGACAATCCTATCAACAATTTCAACTGTCTGACACGTTCGTGCTATTCAGACAAGGGCCTCGTAGTTTTCACCGGTCGCGGCCACGCAGGCATCTTCAACACCTGCCATGATGCAATAAAGCTGGGCAACGGAAGCCCCTTGTACTCTGTTGTTGGTGGGTATCATCTTGCCGATGCGGAAAGCGCTAAGTTGAATGCTACGATGAAAGATTTGAAACGGTTCGAGCCTAAGTTTCTGCTTTCGGGACATTGCACAGGCTGGAGGTCTAAGTGCCGTGTTGCGAGGGATCTGTCGGATTGTTTGGTTCCTTGTTTTTCGGGGAGCAAATACACTTTGTAGGCGATTATTTGGGGGAAGGTACGAGGGTATCGAGTTGGAAGTATAGTCGACAGTGAATATTTGATTCCTAGGTCAAAAGAAAATAGACATCAAATCATAATCCAAATATGACCTTTCTGGCTTATTCCTCAAGGCAACGTAGTCTGGTCATTCAGGGCTGCAAATATCATCCAGTGCAAAGCTTTCTTATACCTATGGACTGATAGCCCCCTTGAATTTGTTGCGGGGGTCGTACTGTCTCCTCAAACCCTGAAGCCGCGAGAAATGGGAGCCCCAGATCTGTCACTTGAGTGAGAAATTCGAAAATACAGCTGGTGTGGAAGCAACAATACCTTCTTTGGATCATGAAAATCCTCAAAACCACTCGGTAGATAATGCTTCTCGGCTTCTTCGCCTAGGATTTTAGAAGTTGCATGGATAGCGAGATCTCGCGCAAGATGTTCTTTGTCTTCCCCGGCAGTAGAAGGGCATCCAGTGGCGATGAGCAGGATATGCTTTGTCCCAATAGGTCTTGGCCATGCACATCTCGTTATTGATCCCGCCGGGTCGCGCTTGAACAGAGATATGGATGAGCTAGGATTCAATGTGGGAGTATGTCCGTGTTTTGCTTACGGAGCTCAGTAGCTCAAAGATGAGAAAAGTACAATCTCCGAGCGATTGGTCAAGGCGTTCGATGTCTTCTGACCATTTTATGGCATTGATTATAGTTTCCTTGGTGACTTCGCGTAGCATCAGAGGCGCCCAGAACTGTTTCATCGAACCTTTGACTGTAAGCACCTTGTCTATGGAAGCTATTAGCCTCAATCTCAGTGTATTTATTTGAGAGATGGATGGCGCACCTTGCAAGTTAGCGACCCCTATCAGGTTAGTTATCTTGGTTTGGTCAACCGCTCCGGGGATGTCCAGTGCCCATTTGAAGCTAGACCGGCCGTGGGCTTCACCATGAGCATCAAAAGCATGGATTAACAGCATATCTGCCTCTGCTTCAATAGATTCCAACATCTGTTTCTTGACGACATACAGAAACATGGTAACCTTTGGATCAACCGTTTTGGAGGTGAACTGTGCGATGCCTTCTGCTACCACCTGTAGCTTCTCACGGGGGATCATAATCGGGCCGGCCCAGATGTTCTGCGGGTATCGAAAGGCTCGGAGCACAACCTGAGCCACCACTACGTTCCGTATGTTAGTATGACTTGTGTTAAGAAACATGACTCTGGTGACTCTACGGTCCCTTACCACCAAAGCCACCTCCACCCCCACGGAGTGCCCATAATAGCTCCGGTTCCGAAGAGGCCCAGAGAATTGAACCGTCATACTTGACAACCTTGGCATCAAGCATGTTGGCTGGGTCGGAGATGCATCCATACTCAGCAGAGAGCCACGAAAAGCCTCCGCTCATGATGGTACCTCCTACCCCTACACAGGGGGTGCGAGCCCCCACGACTTTACAGAGCTTGTCAGTCTTGGCCCATTGTAAATTTCGACGGACGCAGAGATTCTTACCTCCACAATCCGGCGCGACTTCTCCCAGTTTCCGGAAAACTTCTTCCCAAGTCTGGCCCGCGCCAATGGTCAGCAACTCAGAGTGTTTATCGAAGTGGAAATCATTTAAAGCGGTTGTATTGATGAGGACATCCTTTGCAGATGGTGACATGAAACCACGCCCATAAATCGCAATCTCCAGATCCGTAGAGTATAGGTAGGCGACTACCTTACTCAGAGATTCGACAGAGGTGGGCCGAACTACAAGTCGAGGATTCAGTTGCTTCTGAGACGCCCACGTTTGGATGCTCGGTGGGTAATCCGCTGAATCCGAAGTTATTATCTCATCGTGGCGTAGCAGCGACTGCAATGCCGAGAGTACAGCTTTAAGATTGCCTGCTTCGGTCATTTTGTCAGAGCAGCCGTAGAAAGATGAAACTTGAGATGTTAGATAGTATTGACATGCCCTCTAGCATTCATAGAATATTGGGATCTCTGCGTCAACTATGCGTATCCCTTGGTCGATACTTCCATGGTAGGTGGTATGAACCCCCGCGTCTCGGAGATCCGAACCAATATGGCAATTACCGGAAGGCAAAGAAAGCCATGTTTACCGTAGTGTTTGATGCTTTGAGTGAGATGATGTTATAACATATGTGATGTATTAGTTCACCGATATAAAACAGTATGAAATAATAGAAATCCATCCTCGCTCGCAGGGTGTAAAAATATACGACAGCTGGTCCTCACCCGAAGAATTAGCCTCACAAGCACGGGTCACAACTCTTTCTGCTTTCTACCATGACACCATATTCAAAACATAGAAACTGTACAAGGCAATAGGACACGCCGTGCAGAAAATGCCACACTTGCATGAATTAAAATTTTCAATTCGAGGTGAGATTGTTGAAGCGGGAAGTAATGAATTTTTGGATTTCTCGAGGGGTTTGGCAACATGACGAACCAGGTTTAACATCAGCAATGAGTGGCAGTACAAAATGGGAGAAGGGTGATAACGTCTGGAGCTGAATTTTTGATTAAAGTGGTGACAAATTAGGAAAGCAGGAAATAAAAGAGGGTTTAATTAAGTCACAAGGGGCAACACAACTGGATGAAAACTCAGAGCTCTCTCGCAGAGGCCAGGTGCTTTTCTAGGAAATCAAAGACAATTTGGTGTAATCTCAAAAAGGTGCCTTGATGACAATGTGTGTCACCACCTTCATCTGCTGGTAGGCTGGCAAATTCATGTTCACAGTGTAGATGTCTGCGAAGTAGCTCTGGTTAGCTTTTTAAAAAATGATCGTTCTCTGCATCAAGTATCAGACACGGTGTCGTAATCTGTTGGCAGCTTCCTTCTAAGGTATAGCCTTTAACTGCGCGCATCAGTTCTGCCTCGGATTTTACACCAAAAGTCCATTTGCCATTGCGTAGACCACATCGGATACGCGTCGATAGATATTGCACACAAAGAAAGATAAAATTGCAAGTCGAATCATATTTGAGATCGACTAGCTTTTGCACGAACCATGGCTGATTGATTCGAAAAGCGGATCCAACGCTCCTCAGTGGCTCCTCGTGCTACTAGGTAGCCACCCATGCTCCACCCAAAGACAATTATGGCGTTGGGATCAACATCTCTGCGTGTCAGGGTATAGTCTATGACCGGAATTAATACTTTCTCCCAGTCAGGACGGAATAATAGGCGCTGCCGTCTGACAGCGGCACCCTGCCCTGGGCCATCGAAGGCCAGAAGATTATAACCCCCTTGCATGAAGTAGAGCTCTGGTGACAGGGCGAGAAGGACCGGATAGCCGGTATACAGCTGATGATCAATCGACAGGCCCGGGCGATTACCGGCATGTTGAAAACCACTCCTGTAGGACTACTAGTTCGTGAAGCAGGCCTGGTACCAGCAGAGGCTCTATTCGAGGCCCGACAACTGAGATATACTACCCGGCTGCTCAGTTTACCGGAAAACCACCAGGCTAAGAGGATCCTCCCAGTGAGCTTCCGAGAAGGGGATCAGCACGCCCAGCCCGGGGAGCAGACCCCAGGCAACCGACAATGGGCTGAGAGAAACAGCCGAGGCCCATGGTCCCTGGGACAACATCTCACTCGACAATTAGCCAGTATCTTACCAGCAGACCCATCCGAGGGCTTTGAAAGCACAATACAGACGACCAGTAGCCAATTCCCAGGTTGAATAGAAGTGCTACCAGGTTCAGAGGCCTTAGCGGCAGTGCAATCTCTTCCTCCTGGACTATCAATCTGGTCAGGCGGATCAAGATTGGAGAATGGCAGGTGCGGAGCGGGACTTGCATGGCAAGAACCAGGAGGAAAAAAAAAATGAAGGGTAGTTAGGGGTGGGCGCGTATATATGTGCTAAAAGAAGGGGTGACCAGACTCTTTTGCTATTGATGTACTGTAAAACCTCGCTATAAGCCTCACGACCATAATGAACAAAAAAACAAAAAGAAAAACAAAAACAAAAACATACAACAGCCGGGATTCACTGGTAGTCACCCACCCAACTACTAACCGGTGTGGCTTAACTGCGGATAATAGTTAGGTGGGTGCCTCTAAAAGGTATGAGATGGTGCGAACTCTTGGCGCTCGCGCGACTAGCGTGGGTCCTTCTATAGAGGGGTGCAATGTTCTACGGCCACTCAAACCCGGTGCGAAACCCGCCGGTCCAAGCGCTGCCATCGTCAATCTGACGGTCAATTGTCTAGTTAAGTTCTAGTGAAGTCCCAGTCCGCTTCTGGGATCGATCTGGTTCCACGGAGCTTGCTCAGCTCCCAGGGACACAACCGATGTGACGGTCCCGTTCAATATGAGATCTATTGGTGGACTATCTAGCGAAATATTAGCATGAGGAAGAAAAGGAAAGAGCGCTGGGCCTGCCAGCGCTCAACTATTTAATGTGCGAGGGGCTCTGCCCCTCAAACAGAACAAAGAAATCAACACAAAGGAATCCAACATGCCATGTGACTTAGCGAGCACCCCTGCTCCGTGACACTGGGCAAGGGAGACAATACACCACCTTCTCTTTGAATGCTGGCAATGGCAACACCAACGGAACAAGTTCTACAAGGACCTGGAGACAGACGGAGTTATGAGACCCACTACTGCAGAAGAATATCCACAAGGACAACTTCTAGGAGAGCGCAGAGCTACAGTGCTGCTACGATTCCTAGCCAGTACCAGCATAGCTCTGCCCCGAGCACACGAAGATATGATGAATGGGGAATAGAAGCATTAGAGGAGGCAATTAGAACAGGAGAAGGATAGCAGGGAGGGTAGCCTAAGCTGACTCTCAGCCTAGGCCACACCCACCCTGCTCCGAAACACAAGGAGAGCACTGTGCTCGAAAGCCCTGCGCGTACAGGCGGTCTGGGGCGAGGAAAAGGATCAGAAAGATTATAGAAGGGGGCTAGTGCCTCAGGAACTTATAGGGACAAGAGACTGTAGAAAGCTACCGGCCTCAAGTCCACGAATGATGGTCTGTCATAGCTTTAGGGCTCGGTATGGACAATAAACTTGATTAAACAATAATAATAGTAGTAGTTAGTAGTGGCTTACTAGCGGCTATGCCTTTGTTTCCTCAGGCCACAATTTCGGAGTTGTGTCCCAACTCCGAACTGTAGAACATCCTACTGGAGTAGCAGGACTCATGCAGTGCCAATAACAGGTCCAGAATTGGCCATTATAAAATTATTCTACGGCATTTAGTATCATCCTGCTGCTATTGCCTTTCTCATATTTCCAACTGACTCATCCCTTTTGGCCTTAAAAAGACCCTCGTTCTCTTCATCTTCAGGGCACATTCGTCTTTTTCTTCTGACTAGACATCGACTCCTGTTAAGCATTTGTCATTTACAGTTACTTTTTCCCTTCAATAGCCTATATACGCACTCTCAGAACCATGACTCTGGCAACCCTCCGCGCCAGGGCTGTCCCGCGAACACCATCCAAAGCCCAATTCAGAGCGTGAGCATCCAACCCAAAGAAGACGTACTCGAAACACAGACCAACCTCTAATCCAATCACCCCTATACAACAGACACCTCTCCACAAACCCCCACAGCCACGATAATACCTTCAACAAAGTCTCCTCCAAAATTACCCAGCCCAAATCCCAAGGCGCCTCCCAAGCAATGCTCTACGCAGCCGGCCTCTCAGAATCAGACATGAACAAGCCCCAAGTCGGCATATCCTCTGTTTGGAAGGAGGGAAACCCCTGCAACAAACACCTCCTCGATTTGTCCGGGAAAGTTCGCGACTCTGTCGCGCGCGCGGGGCTGGTTCCCATGCGTTTTAACTCGGTCGGTGTGTCGGATGGGATTAGCATGGGGACGTCTGGGATGCGATATAGTCTGCAGAGCCGGGAGATTATTGCCGATGGGATTGAAACGGTGATGAATGCGCAGTGGTATGATGCGAATATCTCGCTTCCGGGGTGTGATAAGAATATGCCCGGTGTGGTTATGGCTATGGGACGGGTGAATCGGCCTAGTATTATGGTTTATGGGGGGAGTATTAAACCTGGGTGCAGTGCAAAGGGGAAGCAATTAGATCTGGTGAGCGCGTTTCAGTCATATGGGCAGTATATTACCGGGGAGATCGATGAAAAGGAACGTTTTGATATCATCCGCAACGCATGTCCCGGGGCTGGTGCTTGTGGGGGTATGTACACGGCGAATACGCTCGCGACGGCGATCGAGACGATGGGCTTGACTATGCCAGGGAGCAGTAGCTGTCCAGCTGAGGATGGGAGGAAGCAAGCTGAGTGTGAGAATATCGGGTCGACGGTCAAGAACCTCCTAAAAGAGGATATCCGTCCCCGCGACATCTTAACCCGTCAAGCATTCGAGAATGCAATGATTGTCGTGAACATTCTGGGCGGCAGCACAAACGCCGTCCTCCACTTAATCGCCATGGCTGACGCCGTGGGCATAAAACTAATGATAGACGACTTTCAAGCGGTATCCGACAAAACACCCTTCCTAGCAGACCTCAAGCCCTCCGGCAAACACGTCATGCACGACCTGTACAAGATCGGCGGCACTCCCGCTCTCCTAAAACTTCTCCTAAAGGAGAACCTAATCGACGGCTCCGGAATAACAGTCACCGGCAAAACAATGAAACAAAACGTCTCCTCATGGCCAGACTTCCCCGCCTCTCAACCCATCATCCGACCCTTAACCAACCCCATCAAACCGACCGGTCACCTCCAGGTCCTCCGCGGCTCACTCGCCCCCGGTGGCTCCGTGGGCAAAATCACCGGCAAAGAAGGTCTCCGCTTCGAAGGCACAGCCAAATGCTACGACTACGAAGATGCTTTCGTCGAAGCGCTCGAATGTGGGGATATCAAAAAGGGTGAGAAAACAGTCGTCATCATCCGCTACGAGGGTCCGAAGGGCGGGCCCGGGATGCCGGAGATGCTCAAGCCCAGCGCGGCGATTATGGGCGCAGGACTGGGGAATGATGTCGCTTTAATTACTGATGGGAGATTCTCTGGCGGGAGTCATGGGTTTTTGATTGGGCATGTTGTTCCTGAGGCGATGGAGGGGGGTCCGATTGGGTTGGCGAGGGATGGGGATCGGGTTGTTATTGATGCGGAGAAGAGGGTTGTTGATTTGGTGGTTGGGGAGGAGGAGATGGTGCAGAGAAAGAAGGAGTGGAGGGCGCCGGAGGGGAGGGCTAGGAAAGGGACATTGAGGAAGTATGCGATGTTGGTTAGTGATGCTAGTCATGGGTGTGTGACTGATGGGCCGATTTAACGGATTTAGCCAATAGAGTAATTTGGGGATAATATTGCAAGTATAGACCCAAGAATAACGAACGAACGTCAGATCTGACCACCATAGTATACCGAATCAACACAACAACAGGATATCAAAGAATAAACGAAAGACCATGTCATGACATAAACATAAATCATCGTCCAGTATCCTTCCACCCTCACTTCATAACGCATTCACTCATATCACCAACTACACACCAACCATCTCAATCTACAACCATACCAGCCCAATCAATCCCATAACAGCCGCCAAGCTCGCGGCCCGGGGAACACTCTGACCCGGCGCCGCATTCGCGTCATTGTTAGTACCGCTCTCAGACGAGTCACTGCTAGTAGCAGACCTGGAACCGGATCCAGAGCTAGAATCAGAGGCAGAACTAGTGCCAGTTGCAGTCGCAGAAGAACTTGGGATCAGGGTCGATGCGGCGCTGATGGCGGAGGTTGCGATGGTTGGGTTGTAGCTGGTGGTTGTGAAGGAGCAAGCGCGGAGGATGTCGTTAGCGTCTAGAGGGTGTTAGTTGGGAATGAAAAGAAGTATATAAGTATATAGGGATGTACTTACCGTTGTCATGAGGGTCATCACGCTTGGATTTGCGAGTAGAGCGCTTGACCGAACGCTTGGTACGAGAATCACGGTCGTTGTCGTTGTCATTATCATCGTCGCGGTCGTTATCCCGATCATTGTCGTTATCATCATCGCGGTCATTATCCCGGTCGTTGTCTCTATCATTGTCATTGTCCTGATCATTATCTCTGTTATCGTCACGGTCGTCATCCCGATCATTATCATCATGATGCTTCGTCTCATTCCAATACTGCGAGATACAAGCCTCACACAATGGAATCAGCGTCGGCGCCTGCTGCCACTCGCAGACACACTTTCTCTCCGCAGAGTCATTGTCATGCATCGCGTCACATTTGTGCGAGATGCCGACTACCGGGCCGCAGACTTGCCAGCAGCGGTTGGGGACGTCGTCGCTGTCGAGGGTGTTGGCTAGGGCCAGGCTGCTAGTGAGCAGGGCACTCGTAAGGAAGAGGAGGCTCTTGACGTGCATGGTAAGGGTTGTAAGTTTGCGAGTGATTGTGGGAATGGAGTGAAAGAGGGACTGGTGTTGTTGATGATGCTGATGCTAGACTCGTGCGACGAGGGCTATTTATGTCCTCGTCCTTGTCCTCGTGATGTTTCTATATTTACATAGTCTGGTAGTCTGAGGTTATCCATATATTTCCTTAGCCTGACTACTATATTCAAATTCAGGCAAGTATAGCACCCAGACAACCAAATGCCAAAAATGCGGTATACCAATCCCAGGACAATAAACCACGCTGCCTAGTATACACCTCGCTGCTGTCATGTCCATCATTGCTGCATTTGTGAGTAATGCGGAGAATACTTTGCCGAAATCGAATCTGCATGCACGCTTGGACCCTGGACCTGCGGTTGTGTTTTGCCGATTAGGGTATGCTTGATGTACGGAGATGTTCCGGGATACTTGCTTGCTTTTGAGGTTGATGACATAAGAAGAATTAAGATGTAGGTATTTTTCAAATAAGCACTAGTTATAGTTATAAGATGTGCTTGTACAAACTCGCGTGGATCTCCCATTTCCAATATCCGATAGCACTCCGTACTCCGTACGCCGAAGTAATACCATCCTCGCCCAATTCCTCCAGATATCTTCTATCTTATCACAAAACTCGCTAATTAGCACGTCGATCCAATGCCCAAAAGATTCTACTTAGGTTATTGCATGTACTCCACCCGCCAAATCGCATACGCTGGTTTGCCGGAGACCTGCACAGCCTCGCTATATTTAGATCCGAATTCGGATATGTCAAACGTCGGTATACCTTCAAGACCCTGGTACTCTTCTTGATTTTTGGGCCACTTAAGGAGATAGAAAGTGTGTTGCCTTGAGTTGGGATGGGAGGATAGATTCTAATTTGGTCGGTGGGTGCAGATTCGGAGAATATACCCGCTGTGCGAGTGATGCCCCGCGATGTTGAGTGGTTGAGATTGCCGATATACCGATGAGCGCTGTCTCTTAAATTGCCCTCTTTTAGTATTCTGTAGTATAGAGTAATACAAACTCCAGGGTAGATGGATAGGGTGTCGTAGTTAAAAATAGACCTGCAGTGCTTAGGTCAGGATGAGGTCAAGCCTCCACTCATCTTAACCTCACTTCATAGTACTCAGAGTACACCACCACTACATACACTATCAAGCGCAAACATACCCTCGTAAAACAATGATGGCTCACGCAATTGGCAAAATGTCCTGGGAAAAATACGCTCTACGTCCAGTCCAAAATGCACCCCCAGCCACACTCCCCGTCTTCATCTATGGTACGGCCTGGAAGAAAGACCGCACGGCGGATCTAGTCCACCAGGCCCTACAGGCTGGGTTCCGTGCGGTGGATACGGCTGCCCAACCGAAGCATTACCGGGAGGACTTGGTGGGAGAAGGCATCCGCAGAGCTATTCATGACGGCTCAGTCCGACGAGAGGACCTGCACGTGGGTGTCCATTTTTAGAACTGTCCCTAGTGTTGTGCTAATTAGTGGTTAGATTCAAACCAAGTTTACTTCGGTGCAGGGACAGGATCCCGAGAGTATGCCATATGACCCTAGGACCTCAGTGACCAAGCAGGTGCATGCGTCTATCAAGTCCTCGCTGCATAATCTCCGTCTTTCTGAGGGATTGGAGAGTGCAGACGATGCGTACATTGACATGCTCGTTCTGCATTCTCCCTTGTCAACACTGGCGCAAACTATCGAAGCATGGGAAGCGTTCGAGTCCTACGTCCCCCATCGCATCCGCAATCTAGGTATCTCCAACTGCACCTTACACGTACTCAAGGAGCTTTCTTCCCAGGTCAGTGTACCACCAGCAGTCGTGCAGAACCGATTCTACAGCATGACGGGGTTTGACGTCCCGTTACGCGCGTTCTGTCGGGAAAATGACATTCTCTATCAGAGCTTCTGGACTCTAACCGCCAACCCCGAACTTGCTCGCAGCAATCCCGTCCAGCAACTTGCCTTGCAGGCCAAGATCAGCCCGGCTGCCGCTCTGTACTGTCTTGTTCTGGGTTTGGGGAAGACCACGGTGCTGAACGGAACGACGAACAAGGATCGCATGGCTGCGGATTTGGTTGCACCTCAGTACGTCGAGAAGTTCATCGAGGAGCAGCCTGCCTTGTGGTCCAACATCATTGAGGGCTTTCAAGGGCTGGTTGGAGACTCCTCATAACTTTTTTTTCTCACCAAGTGTTATACTTGGGAGAATTATATCTTCCTGGTACAAGTCTCCATGTTCAGCACCGTATATTGTCTTAGCGGTCAAGGTATTCCGTTGCTATTTCGAAGCGCAAAGACCCGGATCGAAACCCAGGGAAGTTTCTAGAAGGATAGCACAGGATCTTGTTGGTTGGTTCATAGACGACAAGATCACCGGCGCATCGGCTGAACCAAAGCTTGAGAAAAGTCAATTGTAGATAAAGCGCAACCGGGGTGAGAGGCAAGAGGTACATGTAAATACTTGTTAACTTGTTTGTTGACATCCAGATAAAGATTGCCTCGGAAGTAGGCATTTCCTTTTTCCGCCCGATTCACGTGATTCTAATTGACGTGCTAAGTCAGCATTCCGGCCAATCAGCAGCCGCGGAGGGGCAACTGGTCTCAATCCAGCGTCACTTTTTTTTTTTTGTTTCTCAAAGTCGCTGAGAGTCAAGTCGCTGTGAGAAGGATTCATCTTACTGTCGCTAGTCTTGCTGCAATTGTCCTCAGTGTCTTTCTCTCCGTTTCCGTTGCTTTGCTGTGGTCTTTTATACCCGCGCAGAGCAAACATCATCACTGCCGCCGCCGCCTCTGAATGAGAACTCGCCTCCACCTCAAGCCATTGGCTACGATAACCACCGCCCCCAGGTGAACAGCAATTATCGCTGTCTGGACAAAAAGAATACAGAGGTCTTGTTCAACGTCTTCTCTTGTTTATTGTGCCTCTGTGCCTACACTGTTTAACGGCCAGCGCCTGTCGCGCCTGTCGCGTCTCCGCTTTGGCAGACTACCGTTGCGCCGTCCCGCAACACTATTCTTGCTGGTCCTCTACTTCGAGGCCCAGGCCTTTAGATCTTCTATATCTCTAGAAGACGACGTTTTACGATAGTTTGCTGTTGCAATACATTGTTTCTTTTTGCTTGTTTCTTGCGTGATACCACTGTGCTATCATATCCTCAGTTCTTGCTAAGCCGTTAATATTTTTTTCGCGGAGAATCGACAACGGCTCTATCTCTGATCGTGATTCCATCAAGGGTCTCTTACCTCCCTGGAGCAGCATAACTCGCGTTCTGGATCCGACCCGTAGGTCGCGGACAAGTCATTTTGAGATGAGTCCCCAAGGCATAAGCCGCAAACGACCAGCGCCAGGCGCATCCCCCGTCGTCCACCCACCGCCTCCTATGGGTACTATCCAGAATTACCCTCCCAACCCTGGCGCTCAACTCTCGAACGATCAATTCTTACAATGGGGTCAAAACCCGGCACCCAACGTGGTCAACCAGCCTGCGCATTATCCCGACACTGCTGCTGCTGCCGCCTCCTATAACCCCGCCGCGTTCACCTCAGGTCAAGATCTCCCTGCTCCCACAGCTCCCGCGTCCAGTCAGCTTGCACGCAGACCAACACCGAATCAGCTCGTCAGCAGAAACCGTGGATATGAACAAGCCCCGACAGTCACAACGGACAACGGTGGTGGTAATGGAGAATCGGGCGGTTGGGGCGAGAGCTTGGATGAGCTTTACCGGAGGGCGTCTATTGCGAAGAGGGACGCCCAGGCAAAGAGGAAACAGATTCCTCCGTTTGTCCAAAAGCTCAGCAGGTATGTTTTCTTTCTTTTCTTTTCTTTTTTTTTTAAAAAAAAAAAAAAAAAAAAGTGATTTGTGGCCTATGTCAATCCTAACTGATTATCTTTACAGCTTTCTCGATGAATCCAAAAATACCGAACTGATTCGATGGTCCGACGACGGAAACTCATTCATCGTCCTGGATGAAGATGAATTTGCACGGACCCTGATCCCCGAGCTATTCAAACATAATAACTACGCCTCTTTCGTTCGCCAATTGAATATGTATGGATTTCATAAAAAAGTTGGATTATCCGATAACTCGATGCGCGCCAGCGAACGGAAGAATAAGAGCCCAAGCGAATACGCAAACCCGTACTTCAAACGCGGTCATCCGGACCTGTTATGGTTGATTCAGAAGCCGAAGAACTCTGCGGGGCAAGGGAGCAAAGTCGGGAAAGGTACCGCTCGTGTTAGGACCGAGGAGGCTGAGGAGCACGACGAGGAGTACGGCGAGGAGAGTGGTCATGTTTCTCGTGATGACCGGAATCGCGCGCGGAGCCAACTCTCGTTGATCACCGGGGACATGATGCCAAAAGATCAATTCGCCGGTGTCTATCGGGAATTACAAGCCATTCGTCAGCAACAACAGATTATCTCCAATACCATCACAAAACTCCGGCGGGAACACGAACAGCTCTATGCGCAAGCCGCGAACTTCCAGGAACAACATACACGCCACGAAAATTCGATTAATGCCATCCTAACTTTCTTAGCAACAGTCTACAACCGGAGTCTGCAGGGACAAGAAGGACCACAGAATCTCGCCAACTCATTCGCCGGGGCAATCTCGCAGGACCAAGGAGGGAGTGGTAATGTTGTCGACGTGGGAGATGACTACGCCTTCAGCGAGTTGGGAAACATGAATAGTCCTGGAGGGCAGAGGTCGATGAAAAAGCAACCATTGCTATTGAAGGCACCTCCACCCACGCAAAGAGACAACCGTGCAGCAACCCTCTCGCCAACATCCAGTTCATACGATCAACGACAAGCACGGGGCCATAGCCGACAACCGAGTAGCACGAGACCTGGTCATGTGGAAGAAGTATTTGACATTAGCCCTCAGCCACCAAGAGATTCAACGCCAAGTCAACATCAACAATTTCCCCAACGAGACATCATGTCCGTCATTCAAAATTCGAATGCTCGTGGTGGAGTTCCGACCAGTTTTGCAGAATTCCCCAACGTATTATCGTCACTCGAAACGTCTGGCGGCAATGTGCCGTTGACCCCAAACCAGCGTGCCGATATGCTTCGACTGATGGCCAACGAGACAAACACAGCCGATCCAAACGTGTCTGCGACGAATAACAACGCTCTTATCACACCCAATCCCCCACCCATGCCACAAAACTACTCGGGCCGTCTGGCCAGCACCCGCGCTGAAATCGACAACCTCGCAAAAATGCAAGCCGAGCAAGATCGCTCTGTCCAGAACCTAACTAATCTCCTGCAACCGCTGAGTCCTACTGGTAATATTCCCGGGATAGGGCAGGAAAATGGAAACGTGCCCCCTCCCCCGCTTGACCTTGACCAGATCTTCAGCAACGATTACTTCACCGACGTTGGAGATCTCGAGCATAATAGAGCCAATTTCCAGTTCAACGATCAGGCTAACACTGCTCCGGAGGGCACGCACGACCCAGATGCCAATACCGGGACAGACGATGGTACGATAAAAGATGCTAACGATCTCTTCGACTTTGACCAACTCCCCGCTGACGGTGACTTCTTCGAGGGATCAATTCAGCATCAACAGAATCCCAGTTTCTTCGATGGGTTTGATGCCGGTTATGGCAGTGACGCCGGGCTCGGTGTCGATGCAAGCCACAACAATGCCGGCAATGGCGTAAACCACCATCACCAAAACAGCAACGACCTTGATTCAAACAGGGTTATCGAAACTCTCACCGATAGTGAAGGGACCAGCCCAGCTAACACTGTGGATGACACTTCCCAATACCATGGAGGTAATGACCCTCAAGGGGACGACGGAGGTGGTGGCGGTGCCAAGCGGCGCAGAAGGGCATGATTTTCTTTTTTTCTTCTTACTATGATTGCTTAGCTTTGTTATGAAGTGACTAACGTTAATGCGAGAGAAGGGAAAAGAGCGGGATTTCAAGAAAGTAAATAATCAAACTCCGTACGACTTCGAATGGACCTTGCTCTCTTTGTCTCTTACAAACAATCACAATCCCTTGACTTGGTTTTGCGGCTTTCACGGAAACGGTTGCAGCCTCTCCTCTCTACATCTCTTTTCATTTGCATTTTCGCTTTTCTTCGTCTGGCCCCCGCAATGCGACTCGTTGAGCACATTCTTAGACTCAGACCTCGAGTAGATCGATGTTCATGTCAACCACTGTTCGCAAACACTATCTTGATTCTCGATTAAGGAGGATTGCAGGATTGCGGTGCTTGGCTGTCGCATGGAAGGGGACGGTTGAAATAAGAAAAAGAAGAAAAAGAAAAAAGACTATGAGGGATGAATCTTTCAGACGATTGAATGAGATGTTGTTTCTTATTCGTTCTTAGATACCTTCTATTCATACTATATTTATCTTCCTCTCTTTGTCTATTGTTTTCCTCGATGAATTAGGACACAGTAAAAGATAGGTAGTAAGGGTTATAACGTGACTTGCAGACTTCTAATTCATTCCAGGCATTCATCAATAAATGATTCTCATACTCTTACCTGGAATTCAATCACATCTGCGTGAAATATCCTTCCCTCAATCCTCTCCACATACATTCCAACCCAACCCATCGTCCCCACGATCATCCCGTTTCTCAACTTGAGAGAACCTACACCTTCAGCTTTCTCTTCACGCGATGCAGAGACTGAATACATGACACCATGTCTCTCGAAAACCTAGGTTCACCACATATCTACAGACATCGGAGTAGTTGTGCCAAGTTTCAGAACTTGCGCCCGACGAGCATGCAAAATAGTATCTTGGTGTTAGAGTTGCCGGGATGTTCGAACGAACCGCCGACAGGGAGGTCGGCGTCACCTACAGAGCTACGCTCGAAGGATACACGGCTTTGTTGGAAATGGTGCAATGGTGTTCACACCTTTGTGCACATATGTGGGCTCATTCGACTTATAGCAGACCGGTGTCGAAACCTGGCAATCTCCGTCGACGATAGGATCAGGGCTAGGTGGAGAATGTTGTTGAAGCCTGCCAGTGCTGCCTCCAGTATCTGCAGGTGGATCCTTCACATGTCTGTGCCTTCTCCAATCAACAGGCAGAGCGCCACAATTTAGTTGGATAATGGCAGCTTGCGTTTACAGGTATACATGTTTATGAGGCGTGGACTCTCCGGCACCATAAGTTATGCCCTATATTGGAGCATCAAGATCCTACAGGGCAGCAAGATTCTATAGCCCAGAGGACGACTTCCACGAAAAGAGAGTGATTTGAAACATCTTCCCATCGTGGTTCGTCTGTTGGATTGACCTTGTCCGGAACGAGGTAAAATTTTTCGGGATAAGAGACTCCCATTTGAATTGCGCGGGCTCTTTGAAACACTCGAAATCGCAATGGTTTATTGAGGCGAAACAAGTCGCACATGTGCGTACGAGCAGATCGATGCGAAGCATGAATTGTCGAAACAATGCGATGGTTCGCTTACTACCGCCATTGAAGTCTCATGGAATATGGCTGTTGCCGAAATATTCGAAAATGCCCATCAACTGCTCCTCAGCTCTTCGTGTCGATACATGGACTACCATGCATTCCCAGTGGTCCTGGGCCCTACCAACGAGGTTACCCACCCATCGAACTTGGTAGAAAGCATCATGCAGATCACTGCCGCACTTGACGTGCTGATTTCGAAGGCGAATTCTTCGACAATTTGCTTGAGACTGATATTCTTCGGGTTGTGCGTTTCAAATTGTTGCAGAACATGATCACAGTGAATAGAGAAACAAGATGGAAGAAAAAACAACCTGAGAATAAGTCATATCACATTGGCTTAAAAATGTGTCAGGCCGAAACACGAATGGGAAATGTGGACGTGGAACGAAAGCGATTGGATTGGATAATACTTTTCAGAGTTGACAGTGAGTAGAACTAAGTATGGTAGAACGAATACATGCTAATATGATTGCAGGGCATGAGTGGACAGAGCAGAGAGCTGGCGTACAATATTATCTGACCAAGCGAGTATAAGATATATTTTGGCTTGGAAGGCAACACAGACAACAATTCCTACCAAGAGCACATAAACAAAGCTCTATCCAGGTAGATTTTTCACTATGTCACTCCCCTTTCACTGAGATTAATCTCCTGGGTCTGCATATTTGCAGTGACAAACAGAGGATTAACAGATGCACACATTACTCCTCCACCATGCATCTCTAAAGAGTTTCAATGCGTTTTAACGCAAATTTCACCCCACGAAAGAGACTGATGAACTGAATTCTATTGTGTGGACAACTCTCCAAACCGGAAACAAAGCGGATTTTGATCCAGGAGCAGATAGTCACACCCTCCAGGCTGCGCATAAGGGTCAGTCTAATAAATCTTCTTACGACACCGATACAGATCTATTGTAAGGGCCTTTCCCACCCAGGGCCTCAGACCAACGAGCTCGATTTGGCCGGGCTTTCACGAAACATTGACCATTTGACAATTCGTTGCCTGACTTTACTTTCTGTAACATCTGTCTCGATGTTCTCTCTTTGCGGCATGTCTTCTTCCTCGCTTATGGACTATACGAAGCTTGGCAACAATCTGTTTTGGAGGTCCTTCAGCCATGCCGAATTGGCTCATGAGCAACGTTAATTCATGTGTATACAATTTACAGCGAAGCAAGCCTGACAAGATCCAGTCCATCAATACTTTTCTAAAGAGAATTGCGTCTCTTGTGGAGTCAGAAACCGGTATCTGTATAAGTTGGCTGTCTCCACCACAGTCCGCGAGGTGAAACGCCGCCGGGGCAATCGCGTCTTGGGCGCCAATTTTCTCTGTGATACGGGTTATGGCTCATTCCATACAACAATGCAGTCTGTGGTCGGCTGCAGACGCAACATATGGCTCCACGACGTTTAGTAAGAGTACATTACTGGACGACACGACACGACACGTCCACTGTCATAAGCAATGGACTAATGCATTTTCAGAGAAATGCTAGAAACACAATTGATAAGGCGATTTCGATAGACAAAGCCTAGTTCATCGGGAATCAGGTCTTGAGCGGTTGACTCCTCGGAAGATTTCCCTCCGTCCATTAAGCCTATTCGATATAGGGTACCGGTATAATTGTCAGCACTGTCATCTTAATGAATATAGCACAGTCCAATATCGCTTCAAATGAACCTTGAGTGCTCATACTGTCTCGTGTCTATCGCCATAATCCGTACAATAAGTATAAAACGAAGAATTCAAGAGCTTTATAGGCTCCCAGCGAGTCTCTCTTCGACCCTGTGAATCAAAACAGAAGTAATTACTTCACCACGTACCATGCCAGATTCATTTGGAATCGCCCATTATGACTAAGCTCATTCCCTTCAACCAACTGGGTCCTGTAGCTCAGTCGGTTAGAGCGTGGTGCTAATAACGCCAAGGTCGCGAGTTCGACCCTCGTCGGGACCATTCTTTTTTTGATTTTTTTTTTTGCATTGGTGTTCTTTATATTTTCTGCTTTTGACGGTCGTGTGTTTGCATGAAAGAAACGAGTTGGCTATTTAAAGTGCAAGGAAATGGCATATTACCGTCCAGGTGAAACCACATTCAATGATGTCCGTCTCCTTCGACCGTCACGGCGATTACAACCAATAATTTTCTTTCTGACCCTCTAGTCTCAGACATCTTTCTGCAGCAGCAAAGATGTCTGAGAGACTCGGTTCATTGCATGGCGCCCATATTTGCAGTTCTGGCTATTTAGGGTTTCGTTGATTTAGGGCCACATATGTATGCCGATTAGTCTAGGGCAGGAAGAATTACGAGAGCCAGACTTCTTCACGGAGAATTTGATAAGTCTAGGTAGGCCTACGCAGTAGTACTCTTGATAACGACCGATCAAATAGTCAACCAATCGTCATAGTATTGATCAGTTCTTATTTTTATTCAAATTTGATTCCTCTCTTCCTAAACAACCCAGGAATCCATCTACAAAATGATCGCACCTGCACTCCAAAACACACACCCCAACATCACCACCTCCCTCCAAGCTTCATCAACCACCCATACACAACCCTCCAGTCCCTCCGTCACCCAGCCAACGCCCTCTACCAACACCTAATCACACCAACCAACGACACAGAATCAAACCAATACATGGTAATATTAAATCTATCAAAGCGCGTGCGTGAACAACTGGCTACAGACAAAACGCCCTAAACAGGATCCCCTTCCTCTTCACCTTTTCCGACTAAACAGGCCTCCTGAGTATCACCCCATTGCGGTTTTCGGGGTGGACTATGGTCATGTGTCGGGAGATAGGTCTTTCATTGGGTGTTCCTGGGTCGCTGGTGAGATTGAGGGAAGATGTTAGGTGGTGGTTTGGGAGTTCGGGGGGTGGATGTGCGGATTGTTATTGTGTTGGTTCTTGATAGGGGGTGTAAGACTATTGGGTTGGAGAAGTGGCAGCTTGGAGCGCCTGAGAAGGAGCCACATGTCGTTCAAACGGACAGAATTACTATGTCTAGTGAGACTGGGGATTTACCGCTTGTGATTGATTCGGGGGGCTCGCTGTTGGATCAGGATACTTAGAAAGGCAAGAACGTTGTCCTCGATGCGCAGACGCTAGTTGATGTTGCGCGGGCTATTTGAGTTGAAGTCGATTACACTGTTTCTATTGCTCTATATAGGATATAATACTACCTCCCACGCCCCCATTCCAAATCCCCAGCCTTCTCCTTCTTTCTTTCCCTCTCCCGATCTCTCGCCATCCCCTTCTTCCTCCCTCCCACAATCTCCTTCTCCCGCTCCCGCGGATCAATAACCATGAGCGAGTCCACATCATCAGGATGTTCGCGCTTCCACTTCGCGTCTTTGCCTAGCGTATCCTTACCGAAGCGGAGCTGGTGCGATAACCAGCCCTCCTCGCCTTCGTCGGCTTCGCGGTCGTTCTCGTTGCTGGTTGAGGGGTCGTCCCAGGACTGGCACGATTGGCAATTTGCGATGAAATGTAAATCGCAAAGTTGAGCTTCATCATCTTCGGGTTCGGGTTCGGGTTCTTGCTTTGTTTTGCGGGTCTCGGTAGTGTCGCGCTTGGGCTGTGGCTTTGTGGTTGAGTCTGCGTTTTCGAGCTTGGCTTTGAAGGCGTTGAAAATCTTCAGGGTTTCGTCTTCGGCTGTGCTGCTGAATCCTGCTACGCCATTTGTGCCGCTGCCAACAGCGCCGGGTGGTGGCCTCTTGCGGCCTCGGATGGAGGTTTCGGGGATCATGGCTTCAAGGGCGGATTTCTTGGGACCTTCGACTGGTCCTGTGGTGGCTGTCCGGCGCATGGAGGATTTGAGGTTCTCGATCTCTGCTTTCGTGCGGTCGAGTTTTGATGTCTTTGCCGAAGGCTCCTCTGCTGGCGAGCGGTCTGGTGATTCTGGGTCGGGTAGCGGGATTTGGGTCGCTGGGTCTGGCTGTTTCTTTGCCGGAACAGCACGCTTAGGCGAAGGCGAGCGAGGCCGTTTCCTCGTCTGCGTCTCCGGTCTCTGCGCCGTCTCATCTGCCCCCGGAAGCTTTGTATCCGTCACAAGCTTAGGATTGAACTTCGGCTTCGCAGGCCTTACAGGAAGCTCCTCATCGCCCTCATCGCCCTCATCACCCCCAAAACTCAACAACGTCTTACCTCCCTTCGCACCCTTTTTCTTCTTCTTCGCCGCAGGCTTCCCCTCGTCTTTCGAAGGCGCAGCAGTAACCTGCCTCTTAACCACTTTCCCAGCCAACGGCCCCAACTCCCCAACCTCACAACCCGTAACCTTCACCGGATAAACTGGCCTCTCCGTCCCCTCCACCCTCTCCGCCTCCGCGATCTTCAACACGTTAAAAATACTATCCCCCTCCACCCTCCCAAAAAGTGTACACTGCCCATTCAACTCCCTCTCCGTATTCGCGAGCGTGATGAAAAACTGACTCCCGTACGTCCCGTCTTCGCTCTTCGCCATCCCCACCAGTCCGCGCCGATTATACCGCAGTCTGCTGTGAAGTTCATCGCGAAGAACGATTTTCTCGCTCGGGTCCCGCGCGTCAGGGTCCGTTTCAAACTCGGGGTATTCGTAGATGGAGGTGCCGCCGGAGCCGGTGCCTGTGGGATCACCACCTTGGATGATGAAGTCCGGGTCGATGCGGTGGAAAATTGTGCCGGCGTAGTAGTTGTCGGTGCAGTGTTGGAGGAAGTTGCGGCAGGTGTAGGGGGTTTGGGAGGCGAAAAGGGAGATGTGCAGGGGGCCAAAGGTCGTGTGGAGGGTGGCGGAGGCGGTTGGGTTTGGTTCTGTTGAGTAGTGGGCTGACATGGTGGTGTTTTATGTGTAGAGGTCTCGTGTCTTCAGGTGTCGCGGTTTGTTATGGCGCGCGCGAGTCTGATCTGCGGAAAGCGAGCTCGTGGCTTCGATTTCCGATTTCGAGTCGTCTAAAGGCAAATATCAATTGTAATACATTTAGTCTGCTGTTCAGAAAGTCGCGCAACGAGCGCTGAAAGGTGTAGGTGTGAGAATCGGCGGAGTTTGAAGTTTTGAGCTCTTCTGGGTAAAGGCGGTCCCGTGATGTCACTCTACTTCTTTTTGATACAACTTAATTACATTCATATTTATACAATTATGTATACAGGGTATCAATAGCCTGAATAAACGCCATAAACATCGCGATAACACTGCTCCATATCCGGGCAACTATTCCCGTTAGCATCTCACTCAACCTCAATCAAACCAACAACCAGGGGGATGTACTCACTAAACAGCTTCCTTCCCAAAAATAACATGCCACATATACTCCAACACCCTCCCACTAATATCATCCGGCAACTCCGTCTCCATCAACCACGAATGAAACCACTCATATTCCCCATACCCCCGTTTAAGCACCTGCTCCCTCGACACCGCGAACTGCGCACAACAAGCAGCCCCCACAACCTCCGGCACATTACTATTATTGAACAATTTCTCCCACGCTGACCCATACACATACTCCGGTCCGCGCATGGGATCTGGCGGATCGCGGAGTGGTAGAAGCTCGTTCGGACAGCCGGGGTACGGGTTACAGCGCATGTTGACGTAGCCGTTGCGCTGGACGAAGTCGGTTTGGAGCCTCTGGACGGTTATCGGGTTGGAATGGGTGTCGAATTCGGTGTGCCAGGCTAATGGGAAGCCGTCACGGTGACTGTGGAGGAAGACGATTGTCGAGGGGAGGTCGTGGTAGTTGTCGAGGATGTATTGGAGGTAAACGTTGCCTTCGTGGCCTTTGTTTTTGGGAACGGTTAGGGGGGCCGTTGGGTCGTCGACTGTGTAGATGGCGTGTTGCCAGCTGGGTTTATTCATTAGTATTCCGGAGTGCGTTTCTTTGGTGAAAGGAGGGAGTACTCGTAGAGATCCTCAATCACCCAGTCCGTATCTTCATGCTTCATTTTGCCCACCACAACCACGCGATCTGGTTTCTTGGGCGTCGTAGACGCAGTCCCATTTCGCGCATCCACAGAGATAGGATGAAATCCATTATTCCAAAGCGACGCCAATGTCGACCTAAACCACAGCACCGATATCAGGAGTATAAAAGCCACCCCCAGCCGCAAAGATGTCCTGGTCATTGTGTCTGTCTAGTGTTCATGCAGACAGACAAACAGATTTCTCCTATTCAAATATTCCTATGATATTCCAGTAATCCGGAGAAACAATTGCCTTCCAGAATTCGCCCGCTACGGAAAAGTCTTGGTTGATCCCACCGGCACGCGTCATGGATGGGGCGCTACGGGACAATGTTGCGCTATTGGGACATTCCACCATGGATCAAGGAACATGCTGGTAGCAGTTATGCTTGGTCCTATTGTCATTGACAATCACGAAAACATCCCCAGTAGCGTACATAGTATATAGTACGGATTATACTGGCAAGCGGCAACCCCTGACAACCTCCTGGAGATCGGATAAAAAACGATGAACGGTGGCAGCTAAGTTTAATTACCGAATGACCAACCACAATGCTTATATTGGGTTAGGGCCGAGTCTAACTCATCTCCACAACACGTGACCAAATGCCATTAAACCATTACTCGTAACACCACTTTTCATACTTCACTTCAACCAGAGACCGCTCAAAGCTTGTCCGTTACATGCTCGCTACTAACCTCGGACGCAGCATCCGCCTTTCTCCTCTTGGCAATCGTGAATCCACCCACGAGGAAGAACAATGCCTCGAGAATCAAAATCACTCCGAGAGTCACCATAGCGCCCACAACACCGGCCACGGCCGTGGACATACCGCCAGAGTTACCGGTGGACTGGACAGAAGCTGCAGGACACTGGCTGTCCGTGTTGCCGCAAGCCTGACACCATTGATCCTGAGTCGTGACAGCGATTTTCTTGGTCTGCTCGACAAAGTCAGTCCACGGGAGGACGACGCTCGATTGTCCAAACAGGGGATACTGGTCAGGCGTAGATGATCCGGTGATAGTCCCGTTGTGGAAGACAAATCGCACGCTGATCTCAGACTCAGCGGGAAATGCGTCAGAGGTCGAGTTAGTCACTAGCTCCCAGGCCATCGACGAAGCGTAGTCGGGGATCCCGGTGAAGTTGATGTTCACAGAAGATAATTGTGCAAGACCAAAATACGACATGAACGTGCCGTAGGAGCCGAATTGGATGTTCAGCTTGGATTTGCCTTGGGAAGTGACGATGTCCTCGAGTCCTTCCAACACCTCGCCAGCAAGACTCATGCCCTCGATGGCACGGATTTCGTCAGACGCGTTGTACGCCAGATTGTACTCCGAGGCACTAGCCAGCGTCAAGAGCCGGTTGTAAACCTCATCCGTCAACAAATCCGAGGACGGAAACTCACTGCTGGAGTTATGAATTGAGGCGACATTGAGATAATCGAAGATCTTGTACGCATTCTTAAACGACATCTGCGACTCATCGAACGTACTGTTCAATATCGGCGACAATGACTCATAGAATCCCTTCGTCGACTGCAGCAAATCATTATACAAGGGCGAGCTGTAAAAGCCCTTACTACTAGCCGTCGCAGCGTCGCACCCACTCGCTTTCTGCAACCACGTCGAATCCTCACTATTCGTCCCCGAAGTGACAGTCGACAATGGAATCAGCTGGTACCCATTCAACGGCGACTGCACGGTCGTGCTATTCCGCAACGTCTCGTTCGCAGTGTTGCCAACGGGCGGATACACACCCTGCAGAAATCCCGTCGCAGAGTTCTGGAGGACCTCGTCTGACGGTGTAGACGCGATGATTTGCTTTGTGTTGACGGTTGGCTCGCTGATGCCTGCGATTTGCAGTGGGGAGTCAGGCGAGACGTAGCGTGTGTGGTAGTAGCTGCCTGTCAGATAGACCTCGTTGTAGCCCAGGTCTGTGAGGTGCGTATTGCCCAGGACTTTGGCGGTTCGATCGCCGTGGCGAGCGAAGATGTATGCTCCTAGGACTTTTTCGGCCAATGCGGGGTGGGTCATAGGGGCCAGTAGGGCCAGTAGAAGACTGGAGGACCACATGGTGAGTAACACTGGCACTGGCACTCGAGGTTGAAGAGCAGTTGGGGACTGGCAGTTGACGTCGTGAGGGGCTCGGCCTGTTATTTAACAAACTCAATGATGGTAACTGTCATGATGACTTACAATTGGCGTCCGCGGAAAAGAGATGTCAATTGAGGGGTCTTTGCCAAAACCCTGCATATCGGAGCAGGCAAGGCTCCCTAATGGTCAATTTACTTGATAATAGTTATCATTGACGGCTAAGATATATATCCCGATGCAGCCAAGCAGCCAAGAAAGTGGGATCGGAGCATGTCACTGATAAGGCTAGACATAAGATTGAAAATTGGATATGTTACGATTACAGTTACATTGCGTACTAAGAAGAAAAATTAAATTAAATAACAAAGAAGAGTGTCGAGGATCTCAAACCGGGAAAAAGGAAAAAACAAAATAAAAAAGGATTCCGATGCGGGGAATCGAACCCCGATCTGCTCGGATCTGGACTGAAAACGAGCGATGCTAGCCGTTACACCACATCGGATTGTTGAAGAAAACTGATGTATAGCAATATATATTCAAATCAGCAGAGTGTAATTAGCAACAACAGGTACTACCAGGCAACATCGCTGATCATAGAACATAGAACATATGATAATCATGACTCGTATTACTCTATATGCTATTCCAATATCTGTAATAAATCATTCATGCATCACCCATTAACTCGCATCCGTTTCGTACAACACCAACCATACCCCCTGTCTGCATAGTTTCCGACCCTCCACCCGATAACCGCCATTCAATCTCCGCCAAACCCTCTAGCCAAGTGATTCTAGTCTGCGCAGGTACTTCCAATTGCTGTAATTGCTCTGCCAGGGCGGACAGGATATCCGCCAGGGCCAGGCCTTTGTTGATCTTGATCGTATTCAGGGTATTGAGGCAGGATGTGACATCGCTAGTCGACAGCAGTGTAGACATGATTTCCTGGATGTCTGATGGATGCGGTGCGGCAATGCAGTCGTAAATCGTCTCGTTGGTGATGGTCTCTGGTTCTGGACGGGGTTGATCTTTCGGCGCGTTCTTTACTGGGAGTGGTATGCCTGTTTTTGTTAATGGCATTTCTCACTTCCATGTCTGAAGGGAGCTTACTGCTTGCATGGCATGCTTGAAGCACATTCAATGCTCGACGCATATCACCCCTACTCAGGGTAACCAGACTATCCACCGCCTCCGACTGAATATTCACCTTCTCCTTCTCAATCACCTGGTCCACCAACGATCGAATATCGGCCTCCTTTAACGGACTAAAGCGGAAACGAGTACACCGCGACAAGAGAGCCGGCGACAATTTATGAGTGTAATTCGCAATAATACAGAACCGGGTGTTGGCGGTATATCTCTCCATAATCCGACGAAGAGCCATCTGCGCCGTCGCCGTCATGGCGTCTGCTTCATCCAGAATAATCAATTTGAACGATGCGAGGGATGACCCAGTGGACGTTGTCGGCGGCGCCATCGAGAAGATCTGCTTGGTACCTAGAAGAGAACCAGATCAGCTTGGTTCCACCTCGGAGAACCGGTGTACGAACTGGCAAAGGTCTTGATTTGTTCGCGGACAACGTCAATGCCTCTGTCGTCACTGGCGTTGAGTTCCAGCACCATCTGTCGCATATTTTTGCTTCCGTATATCCGTCTCGCAAGGGCTAGGATCGTGGATGTTTTGCCGGTTCCGGGAGGGCCGTAGAGGAGTAGATGTGGCAGTCGCTGAAAACCTCAGTATAAGTGCTTAGATATCTGATAGGAAGAAAGCATACGTTGCATTCAACAAATCTGTTAATCGTCGCAAGGATGTCTTGGTGTCCAGAGACATCTTCAATGGTATCTGGACGGTATTTTTCCACCCTGTCAGAGTTAGTCGCATATCATATCCTTAAACAGACCAAAGGCAACTCACCAAGGCAAGTTATCTTGAGCTTCCACCGGCAAGTCAGCTGCCGTTCTCTTTGCCTTTCCATTGGCGTCTGACGAGCTAAACTGGACCTCCTTGGACACGTCCACGTCCATATTATCCTCGTAGTCCGACATTTTGCACGAATTGGAGATTAAAATAGTATAAGTAGCGTGTATGGAAATTCAATCACAACCAAATTGAAGTCGACGCGTCCAAGTCGCCCGCGCGTAAAGAGCTTCGGGGCCGGAAAATCCTCCGCTGGACGTCTCCGTAGTTAGTGTCAGGGCGGTGATGACATGCCGTGCGGACAGACAAGCACCACCGCCCACGACCACTCTCCATAACAGCAACGACAATCCTCTAGACTGGTGCTAAGGGGTTGAATCTGCTCTGTATCATCTTCCAGAATGCCGGTATGCGATTCCTGCCCATGGGATCTCAACTGATATAGCTTCATGGCTAACCCCTGATAGGCATACCACTCCATCTTCCTCGAGGACCGGGATGTCCCCGTGATAGGTATGATGCGCTCAACCCAACATCATCGCTCTCTATACCTCGTTTTCCCGTCGACATTAGAATAACCTCCATGCTCATGATGATACAGGCAACTTCCCTGTCCTCCCCCTCCGCACCCGCACCCGCGGCCCCGCATACACCCTCCCCCCGCTTCCCCCCAACACCCTCGATATCGACGTCCCTGCAGACAGCGAGTCCTACGACTGCATCGACGAGATCCTCTCGCTCTTCCGCGCCAACGTGCTCTTCCGCAACTTCGAGATCAATGGCCCCGCGGACCGCATGCTTATCTACGGAACGCTGTTTATCAGCGAATGCCTGGGGAAGGTGAAGCCGACGATGGCGGCGAGGGAGGCTGAGAAGGTAGGACTGCCGGGTGGTTGAAATAAATGGGATGGTATGGAATAGAATGGAATGGGGCTAATGAGGATAGGCTCTTATCAATGTTGCTCTCGACCATTTCGCGATTCCCGGTGACGTGTCGTTTCCGTTTAACCAGGCTTTTGAGCCGCCGAGGGATCGCCAGGATGCGGAGACGCTGAGATCGTATGTCTATCTATTTCTACATGTATCATAGCAGAGACTGATTGGCCGCAGGTACATTTCTCAAGTACGACAGGAGATTGCTATTCGTCTGCATGCGAGATTATACCCCGGTGGTGTTGGTCCTTCGAAGGTAAGCTACCACCCTTATCACAATAACGTCTGGGTATCCTCTTAACAGTGCGCAGTGGTGGCTCAGTTTCGCGAAGAGAAAGTTCATGGGCAAGAGCTTCTAGATCGTATATACTGGACGTTGCTTTCGTTGATCATATTTCAGCGTATGAAGGTTGTTTCTTTTTCCCTTTCATGTTCTGTAAAGCTAGGCAAGTTAATTGATACACCTTATTACAACTAACTGACTCTCCAGTATGGATATCGCCTTTTTATCTTCGTATCTACCACACTGCCACTTAGCACACCATAAATTGACTAGGGCCACTATTTCTAACTTATGAACAAAGAAAGGTGCCAACCACCCCTCGGGGGCTTGGTTTGTTTTGAGACACCCAGTTGATTTGATAAGAAACGAATGATGTCGTATCGTAATGCCTTAATGGAGCTTAGGATCATGAAACAGAAAGTTGAGGAATACAAGACCCGGAACTACAACATTCGAATAAAATCATATTTACCCCTTTCAACTTCAGATGCGACAAGAGGAGACAAGAAGAGCTGGTGGATCCTAACGGAGAAGAAAAGCTGTCGGACGGGGACTCTAGCTATTAGAATAAACTGAGTCGATAATAGTAGCTGGATGATAGTAGGATGCTGTAGAGAACGGGATCAACTATAAAATAGTTCTCTCTCGGACCAAAGTGGTTCCGGTTCCGACTCTATATGCAGAACGAACTGGCAAGGCAGGCAGGGACTGTACTGAACAACTTTTGTATATACATAGTTAACAGCTAGCCACAGGAAGTTCACGACTTCATTTCCACATCCGCTGCTGGCAGCGGCACGGGATTCGCCTCTACTTTCCTCTTCTTCCGACTCGGATTCCCAGCAGCCTCAATTTTCGCCTGTGTCGGGAACGTCCGGATGCCATGGAAAACATAACCATCAGCACCGCCCCGTCCAGACATCATAGGATGCGTGCGCCCCGGAAGGACCTGCCACGGCCGTATACGTGCCGTTTCCAGCGTTGGTGCAAGTAACAGCGACGGGTCAACGATGAATTCCTGTTCCAGTTCGGAAAGGTCAACCGGGTCGTCGGTGTTGTTTTCTTGATTTTGGCGTTGGTTTTCTTCGATGAGTTCGCGTCTTGCGTTGATAAATGTTGTTCGTCTGGGGGTTGAATAGAGGTCGATGAGCTCTGTTAGAGGCTCGATTGTGGGTGAGTAGACGACGACTTGTGCTGAGCCTGCGAGCAAGGGGACGGCATGTTTTAGGACGCTGGCGGGTTCCATTAGTGTTGCGACGAGGAGGCTGTCGTATTCGCCGGCGCGGGCTTCGTCGACCACGTTCCGGACGCGCTGCCAGCGGCTGCGCTTACGGTAGTATGTGCCACGCTTGTTGGCTTTGTAAGTGGCTAATGTCTCGTCTGGAATTATCTCGGGTTCGTTGGCATAGATGGGGTCGGAGGAGGGATCGACGAGTTGCATCCAGGATACTGTCTTCAGGTGGGTGAATAGCGGGTGCGATTCATCGGGATTGTCTTGGTCGTAGCCAAAGTATTTCAGGAGGGAGAGGTTCGGTTGTGTGTGGGCGTGGAGGAGGGTAATGGTATTCCTAGATGCGGACATTTGGCTGGGACGTTCTTTGACGGGCGATGTCTCTTCAGCCGGCTTTGCGCTGGATTCTTCCTCCGACTCCTCATCTTCGTTATCATGGGGATAAAGGATCCCCATTCTTTCCGCCATAGCCGCAACTATCAAACCTCCTGTCTCGTCAACAACAAGATAACGACCGTTGGGTTTTGGTCCAACTGATACATTTCCGCCGTGATGTACATTGCCCCAGCACCCAATCAGACCAATCAACTCATCCCGCAACTCCATAGTCCGGCCCGCATCCTTCTCTTCAAGCATGAAGTTCGTGAGGAGACTAACATCCAGCGGCAGCACAGTAAACCGCTTCATATATTTCCTCCGCTTGCGCAGGGTATACTTTGCGAGCGAGAACGCGGTCTTCTGATCCAGCGCGGAGTGCGATTCAAGAAGTTTGGCGATAATATCCCTACCGGCGTCGCTCGAACCCTTCTTCAACTCTTCAATTTCTTGCAGCGTCATTTTTTGGGTGGATGCATCGTCGACGATCTCGCGATTCGTCCGCATGGGTGTTTCTGCATCGCCGCTCACGTCCAGCTCGTCACCTTCTCCGTCCGCCTCCCCTGAACCCTCTGTTATTAACGATTCTGCATGGAGTTCTGCTGCGGTGATAATGCGCAAGCGATTGCCGTTTTCTTCGGTGGGGTTGTCGAGGATCTCGAATGTGAGGTAGAATGGGCGTCCGATGATCTGGTTCGAAGGGAAGTTTCCGTATTTCCCTAAGGATACCTCTCTAGAGCACCAATTCAGTCAATAAAACTCAGGGGGCAAATCCCAAAGGTAAGGACGCACGTATTGGGTATAAGGTGGATGATTCTCGTCGCTTCAGACGGAAGCCGAAAGGCGACATGTTGATAAGGACGGATATACGAGTGCATGGCGTGAAACACTGGTTCCCAAGGACAAGAATTAAGTCTATTATGTCAATCGCATGCTATCCAATGGCCAAACAGAAAAACAAGCCAAACCAACCAAGGCTCTTATGGATGTTATCTTCAATGATTCTTTTTTTTCTTTCGCGGTGATCAACTTCTGCGCCTGCGCTAGTCCCAATCTGGCATGGTACCGGGTAATCCGGAATTAGTGTTACTCCGCTAAACATCTATGTGGCTGAACTTTACTGTGGTTGTGCAAAGCTAATTATAACCAATGACGTGAACGTCGCTGCGGGGTTACCGTACCATACCATAATTACACCACCAAACAGAGCATACCGTACATCCACCGCCTTCACTGGCCACCGCCTGCAAAGGCCGTATTATATAGAGCAGATCGCCGGCATTGAATCCAGGTGCCTGCTTTCGTATCAGCATCTTTGGCAGTGGTATACTGCCTCATCCTGGAACTACATACGTGCTTATAGGTGTATTCGGGCATAGTATGACTATTACCCTTCTCTGCTGCTGATCGCGGTATTGATACCGTTTATGGACTGATCGAATTGCCTTTTATCTTATCTGGATAGCACTCTTCATAGTGATCCTCACTGCTTACTACAGATTACACCACGCTGAACACTTCTGCCTTGATGGTCTTGCGCAAACAGCCTCCTCCTCGTCTTAGTTCCGTCAAAGACACCAAGCGTCGTCCATCACTCTCTCCTACTGCCAAATCCGCCTCTCCTGTTTCCCCGAAACGGTTGACACGCCCGAGACGAGCGCAAAGCTCTCCATATCCTCGTCGTCTTCCATCGCAAGAATCGGTCTACTCGCCTGATCTTCATACATCGCCCGCTTTTGACCTGATGACGCTCGAGCAAGCTCAACGGTCGCCGGTAGGGAACGCGCACAGCGAAGCGCGGAATCCATGGGCCGATGAGTTGGTTGAGAGACCGGATCAACAATATCATGAGTACACCCCCTCGGGATCTACGCCGGCGACTCATAGTGGAACTCAAGAAGAACCGGTCAATAAGAACAAAGGCGATCGAGTGCCATCTATCCTTGTAGCTGGCACTCAACGCAGGATGGCAGCAAACGAATGGCAACCAGAGGAGGAGGCCGACGAATGGGAGCATGTCAGGCAGACGCCGGTCCAACTGGGATCTAATAACCCATTTCTGAAAACAAGACAGTCTGAGAGCAATCCGTGGCAAACCGAATCATACCAGACACAAGTTGAGGATACTCGTGCTTCACAGGCGACTTCCGTGCACAGTGATGCCTTGAGTCAAGGTATGAAACTGTCTACAGTTGCTGAGCGCAATGCAGCTAGATCAGGATTGACCTATTTTGCAGGCGAGGGCATTATCCCAATGACCGCCCGCTTGTCTCTTCTAGACCAGCAGCCCTCAGATTCAGCGTGGGCAGAAGAACATCCCGTTACTGCCTCTCAGTCTCAGCATCCGCAGAATGGCCATTTTGTCCAGGACTCACAAACGCAACTTTTGCGGACATCTTATGCTAACCAAGTTCCTATCTATGTGGCTAATGGCCAATCTTATGATACTTACGGCGCTCCCGAAAATGCTGCGGAACACCAATACCAACCCCAACACGCTTCCCCCTATGAATATCAACCATATTCATCGCAGGATCATGACAAACCGTTCCCGCAGTATCAACCAAACGTCCCCTCTGACCCAGTTTCCTCAGCGACCCCGCAGCCGAATGTGCTCATCGATGTCGGGGACCCCGGCAAGCCAGAAGTACCGCCTCAGTCAACTTCATCTGTATATGAGACTGATGTCAATGAGGCCCGTGGGACACGAACCGAACCATCAGACACCGCACCACCCCTTCCTCAGCGTCCAAGCGAGGCGGATCACTCGGAGGGCAACGAGCAGTGCACCACATCAGGTGCCGCTGACGCAAACAGACAGGGAGAACAGCGGGCAGAAACCTATGCCATCAGACACGTTAACTGGACCGATATCACCGGGAAATTACGCAATTCGCCAATTCTGTCCCAGAACGAAAATGGGCCATGCCCTTTATTGGCACTTGTTAATGCGCTTGTGGTTAGTTCGGCCGAAGACGCCCAAACACCTGTCGTCAAGGCTCTGCAGACGAGAGAGCAGATATCTCTAGGGTTGCTGATTCAGGCACTGTTTGAGGAATTGATTACCTGCCTGGGCCCTGATGATGAGTTTCCGGATATTGAGGCTCTTAGTCGGTTTTTGACGATGTTGCATACGGGCATGAATGTCAATCCACGCCTCACATTGGTATGGAACCATTTCCTTATTGTAAAACTATTGCTAACATCATCCAGGAACCGGAAGACAATGCTGGTAAATTCCACGAAACGAGTGATATTCAGTTTTATAATACATTTGGCCTTCCCTTGATACATGGCTGGGTCGCCAACCCCAGCACAGAAGCCCACGCAGCGTTTTCGCGAGTAGCTCAGTACTACGAAGATATACAGCTGCTGCCATTCCGGAAAGAAGAGCTCGAAGACCGGGTGTTCCGAGGGGGCTCACTGACCCCCGAGGAAGAGCAATCTATGTACGATATCCAAACGATCCAACAATTTGTCGAAGTCGACCATGCGACGCAATTGAGTGATTTTGGACTTGAGCACCTCAAAGAGAGGCTGACCCCTGGATCCGTATCAATTCTCTTCCGCAATGACCATTTCACCACGCTCTACAAACACCCGCAAACGCATGAATTGTTCACGATAGTAACCGACGCTGGATATGCAAGCCACGCTGAGATTGTGTGGGAGAACCTTGTCGACGTCAATGGCTCTCGCGCTGAATTTTTCTCCGGCGACTTCCGTCCCGTTGGCCATGGCCCATCAGAAGCTCCTGCGACATCTGTCCCGGCGCTTCCCCGGCGTGATGCAGGCCATTCCACTGGATCGAAGGACGAGCCATCGCAAGAACAGGCCGATGCGGACTATGCCTATGCGCTGGCTCTGCAGTTCCAGGAAGAAGAACAGCAACGACAGAACACGTCTGCGGGCCACAACAGGAATGCCTCTGTACCCAATCACCACGCACCAGGATATGGACCTGAAGCCACCCATAACCGTACTTTGAGCGCGGTGAATCAAGGTAATGGTCGATACCGGCCTGCTGCAGAGCAGCGTCCAGCACTATCGAGCCAACAGAATGTACGACCGTCTCATTCTCTCGAGGACGAGGATTTGCCATCGTATGCACAAGCAGCTCGCAGCCCTGTCTATTCCCCACAGCAAAGCACACCGTCTGTTAATCCGTCTAATCCGTCTAACCCATCTATGGATAGTCGCATCTCGAGAAGCCATTATGGACATGGACGACGGCCTCCTGTGATGTCGTCGGGACCCCCTGAGCGGCCTAAGGATAAGAATAAGGACTGCATCGTGATGTGAATGCGTGGTAGTATTGGATAGGGTCAAACGGTTGTTATGGGCTAGAATGGTTGTGGCATTCTATAATTGACTACTTTCGCTGGTTTGGCGTTGGTTTTAAACGATGACACGAGTTACGTATATAGATACCAGCAATTTATATTTTTTCAATTCTCAGTTATAGTGCTCATAATATGCTGCCTTTTGTTAAGCATTGAGTCAATATCCCGGATCAGTTGTATCATGCTAGGATTATCATTCGGTCGAGTTGTCTGAGATACATTCGAACAGAGCGAGCATGCCCACTTAAGAGATCCCCTCCATTTTCCATAGATTAAGCCATGCAGGATCAGTGGTATACAGTTGCTAATAGTCAGCTACCCTCAAACCACCGGAAACGTGCCCAAAAACAGATTAGTGTGTGATGGGGTCTTTCATCGCTAGTTCACCAGGAACGCCTGTACAAAAGTCAAAAGAGACAACCGTAAACAACTCTAGTTCAAAGGTGCAAGCTGTGCTCTTCGGAACTTGGATGATTTGCGTTGCGTCCAACATGACAAATAGTAGGATAATGCTCTGCAGTAGCAAGTAATCCTCAACCGTATGACAGAGCAGAACTGTCGTGTAATAACGCCATGAGGTGGGCTGTGGTCAGGAGGGATAGGTGGTGGGCGGATGAGTGAGAACCGCGAAATGACCCACAAAGGTCTCTCCACAAAATCATCGAGACAGGTCAGGTTGCGGAGAGAGGGCCTGATGAACCCGAGCCCGAGGGTTATTTCTGGAACATTTCTTGGTCAAACCTCCAATGTCCTTTCTGGATCGTTTAGGTCTATGATGAATAGCGTGTCATAAGGATAGGAATTTCACCTCAGGGTTGAGGATTTCTGTAAATGGGAAGTAGCCGTTGGCCCAAAGTCCTCTTTTTCATGGGGTGGTGCATGCGGTTTGTGATTAGCCCTCCGAGTTGAATCTTTCACGGGGTTCTCTTCATGTTTTTCATTTTAATTGAATCATTGACCCGCATGCTCATATTGTTGTGTAATCTGTTTGGGGTTGCTCGGCCAGCATATTGTGAAGAAAGAGAAATGGCTCAATGATTTAAATCAATCTGAAACGACCAGACTTTATTGCTTGGTCCAGGTAAGTAGACCCACGGCCTAAGGGAGGCAATATAGCCGGTATGGACTCCATATGCTGATTGAAGAAAGGCGCCCTGTGAAATCTCCCGACAAGGCGAGCTAGTATGCAATGATGCCAGTATTCGACCTGATTTTCGAACATCATTCTCACTTAGAGATACCTCAAATACAGACCCAGTGCTCCGACTCGCTGTATTTGAGTTATTAACGTTGTCATTCATAAGAATCAATGTGGCCTGTTCGATATTTGGCTCCTCTTCATGATCTGGGATATGCCACTGTTAGACAGTGAATATCATTATTCTGTAGTCGATTGGAAGGTATTTGATCCCAGTCGTTGGTGCTTGTCATGTATAGCAGTGGAAGTCTTTCCAGACAAGCCAGGACAGGATTCGCCCGTGCTTCTCGCTTGCCCAAGCACGCCTGCTTATAGTAAGTAAAAGCGAGGCAACAGTATGTAGAATTGCAGTGTGACTAGGGTAGCCATTTCAAGTTCCGTCTTGGCTATGGCCTGGTGTGCCTTTTGTACAAGATGTATTCCCTAGTGGTGACCTTATGTCCTGGGATAATAAGGGTCATGCCACGCTGTGATTTCCTGGGACTTATGGACGGCCATTGAATAAGCCATTGGAGATACAGTAGCAGTCTGGTATCGTTCATGTATAAGCCACTATAAAAGTGATTAGTATGACCATATCAATTGCTGAGCGTGCGGCGTCTTTTAAAACTCACAATCACAGGGGATGCATGAAATATAGTATTTAGATATAGCTTTTTCGTGGCTAGTCAAAGCAAAGAAAATCCCGCGAATAGGGGCTAGCAATCGGCTTTTTCTTCCGATATCGACAGCCGTACTCAAGACTGTCCACTGCTAGCTTCTCGCTCGTCTTCAAGCATGGGCTGTGCGTTCTCGTCACCTGATTCGTGTTCAAAACTATCGAATGGGGACCAAAAATCGGAGACGACAGCCCAGGGGTGAAGGAACGAAATTCACTCGACGGGTCGCTACGGGCGTATATTGGTCGAAGTGCTGTCTTCCGAGGGCTATGCGTGGATGTGAGACTGAAGAACATCAGGGATTACTGCTATTCCGAAGTTGCGAGCCATAGCAGCTTTCAGTTCCGGAAGGGACTGTGGCCAAATAGGACTGTCGTGCTAGTGAGGCACGATGACGAGGTCATCCTTCTCTTATATACTTATCCAGAGTGTCAACGAGGTGGACTATTCCTGAGATCTCCCTGTCCTGCGGAGTACATGAGAAATCGATCCCTAAATCCATGGCAAATTTGTGATCCCGCAATGACCCACCTATTAAAGCGACGGGCGTTTTTGAGGACATGGCAGAATGGCTACTTCTCGCTGTAGTCCTAATCCAGTTCGTGTTTTGCCGGGCTTGGAACACATAATCGTTGAAGTACTGCATGGGCTCGATTTATCAGTTGAGATATGTCGTGTAATATAGATTTCCTTGTGTGACTTACCGTTCTGGTAATTTGTTTGCAGGAGACAATTGTACTAGTCATTGTGTTTTAGAGGTTGTTGATAGATCCTTCCTGAGGACGGGTGAGTGTTTTTCGTATGTATGGGAAATACCGATACAAAAAGGCCCAAGTCTTCGCTTTAGCTGCCATCTGCATCAAGTCCTGGTTAGTTCCAGCATATTGCAAGAGGACATACGTCGTCTTTGTCAATGACATTGTCCACCCTGGATGCTATTGTGTATGGAATCATGTGTGCGCATTGAGCGACATCGTCAAGTACCTTTGAAAAGTTCGCTGCCATAGCTAGATCATAGGCTCCGGTGATGGCATATTTGTTGGAATCACGTCCTTCTCAACTTATCGATGGCTCATATGAGACTTGGGAACTGAGAGAAGGATGAAGAAACAGGGCCGTGCTCCTCCATTAGACTTGGTCGAGTTAATGCTGACTATATTTTTCTGATTTTGCCTTCACTTCGAGTGAGAAGTGAATGAGAAGCTCTTCACATCTTCTTCCGACTTCTCAATCTTACATCATCTGGATCAGCAGCATCTTTGATCGCGCGACAGCTCAGAAAGATAATCTGGTTTTCTTTCTTTTTTTTTTCTTCCTCAGAATTGTTGGAGCGTCAAGGAGCTTGAGCTCCCTGATTCAATTATGTCCGTATTTTGTGGCTTGCCCCAAAGACTGGTTTGTTCTCGTAGGAGTTGAATGCTTTTAGATGTTCGGTTTTATTAGACTGTGAATACAGAGGCATGGAGAATACAGAGGCATGGAATAAGTGGAAGCTCATTCTTGAAAAAGATGTTGTTATTCTACTTTGACTTGAATGTATGTAAATATTGAGCCTCCAGATGCATTGATGTTCTTGATTTACCCAGCATCACTGGCCAGCAACTGCTTTCATCTATTAAGGTGTTCCCACCGCTGGTAAGCCAATGCCGACACATATCGAACTGTATGAGCCCGAAAACACATACACAATCATGGAAAGTCCGGGGTTAGTTACGCAGGGCTCGGACTTTGCAGTATACCGAGCAAGTTCCGATTGAATGCCTTGACATAACTGTTGATGTAGCACAACCAACGCTGATGAAGTCCTCAAAACATCACAATTAGCCCACGAGAGTCATAAAGGAAATAGAACTTTCCTACCACAAGCCGGTCTGCGATTATTCATTGTTCCGTGGATCCGAAACACGAGGACAACGAAAGCAATGTGGACCGACAGTTCCTGGAAAGCCACCGAGACAAACACCGCAACGCTAACACAGAAGCTAATACTGATTTAGCGAGATGACGAACGCTGCCATCGGAGCATGTTAGACTCCGATTGGCAGTAGCGGCATATTTAGCCCCATTATAGCCTTATCTTACGGGGCCCATCAAGGCTTAGTTCTGGCGCAATCGGGAGTATGACGCGGCTGTCATTTCGGATTTTGTTTGCCTTATTTTGCTTTTTTCTTTTAATTATGATTGAGAATTTCTTCGCGATCACGTTGCGTTTTTGACAATATGAGAATGAGCTACCGGGATGCAGATACACAATCCGAACGGAAAGATCTTTGCGACTGTCCTGGTTGTTATCGCTTTGATTAATTTCTATCATCTATGGCTCGGGAAGCGAGATTTCAGCCCTATAGCGCTTGCAACGCTCCCAGATCGCCAAGCGCGACTCCGACATAACCTCTACTCTTTGCTTGAGAAATACGCACCGCATTGTCCTTCTCCCGAGTTAAGTCGCTCGGCCGGGATGCCGCGATTCGATGCGCTCGATGACCCACCGCGAAAAAATTACATCGATAATGCCGATGAGCTGCTGCAGCCCATGCAGACAGCGCATGATGGATTTGTGAGGGAGGTCCGGAAGTCCTGGATCGGTCTTCCGTATATCGTTGGAACGGAGGGTATTGTTTCCGCTGCTGGGGGAACGTACATGCCCACCTTCGTGGTAACTCTACGAATTCTTCGACAAACCGGCTGCCAACTACCCGTAGAGCTCTTCGTCAAAGACCCAACCGAGTACGAGCCGCATATCTGCGAAATCGTCCTCCCAGCCCTCAACGCAAAATGCACCATCCTCTCCGAGATCATGACTCCAAACCCGAATAACCAAACAAACACCACTATCACAATCGAACATTTCCAAATCAAATCCTTCGCCCTCCTCTTCTCCTCCTTTGACAACACCATCTGGCTCGACGCAGATAACATCCCTCTCCATGACCCTGCACCACTCCTATCATCTAAACCTTTCATATCAACCGGTCTCCTCACCTGGCCTGACTTCTGGGCTTCCACCATCTCCCCACTATACTTCAATATCTCCCGGCAACCGGAATTCCCAACAAATGCCCGCGCATCTACTGAGGCAGGCATGTTACTCGTTTCCAAAAGAACTCATTTCCCAACATTGCTGCTGGCAGCATACTACAACTACCACGGCCCTTCACACTATTACAAACTCCTCGGCCAGGGTGCCCCTGGCGAAGGTGACAAAGACACCTTCCTCCAAGCCGCAAGCGCCCTCGGCAAAGCATTCCACACAGTCAGTGAACCAGTAGCCGACCTTGGTCGTCCGCATTATCCCGACGATGAAGATGCAGATGATGATATAGTCGGTTCAGCAATGTTACAGGCTGACCCGATTGAAGATTATGAACTTACTAGCCGTGGGAAATGGAGGGTGAGAGATGAGTCTGTGGCTGAGCCTCCACGAGGTTTCTTTGTGCATGCGTATAATCCGGAGTTTAATCCGGGGGAGGACTTGTTGGGCCTGAAGACGCATGATAAGGATGGTAATGCGACGAGGGTTTATACGGGACCAAAGAGTGCGTTGAGAAGAATTCGGTATGATGCGGAGAGGGGGTTTTGGGAGGAGGTTAGGGAGGTGGCTTGTGGTTTGGAGGGGGTCTTTGAATCGTGGAGGGATAAAAGTGGGTTGTGTGAGGATGTGAAAAGGCATTGGAAGGATGTTTTCGAGAATCCGGATGCAGAGGCGTTGGTGTTTACGGATTGATATGGTTTTTGTATTGTACTTGTATATAGATTGCATACCGCCGGTGTCCCCGGCACATTTCATTCTCCAATCATGGGCAGGATGGAATCCTACTTCAACGCAACAAAAATCTTCGCACAACCTCCCCCGTTGACCTCCTCCTTGAGCCCTATACCCTCAAAACTTCTCTCTTTCCCATTAACTGTATACGACTCTACCCTCAACGGCAAACTAACTGTCCCCTTAGTCCCCTTTGGCGCACAAACATTCAAATCCAGATTCTTCCTCTCCCGATCAACCGTCCAATTCCCGCAAATCGCCCCATACGGCGTCGGAACTCTTCCCTTAGCCCAAGAAACTCCAATATCAAGCAACGCAGGTCTGAGCGCCCACTCCTTAAACCCAGGCGTCACAGACTGAATACCCAGGACGTATTCCGTGAGTACGTATGTAGGTGCTGCGCCCCAGGGGTGAGCGTGGGATGTGTAAAAGTCTAATCCTGGCCGGCCAACGGCGTCGAGATATTCCCACGCCGTGCCTGTGTAGTATTTATCCTGTGTTACCATGGCGGGCCAGAGACGGCTGAGGAGGACGCCAATAGCCTCGGTGGTTGCGTTTTGCGGGCTGGCGCTGGAGCGGCTGTGTTGGAAGAGGGCTTCGAGGAGGAAGCCCGAGAGGTTGGGGGAGAGTTGGGTGTTGGGTGCGTTCGAGGTCGAGGATGACTCTTTGTATCCGATTCCGAGACGCAAGGAGGAGAGTGCTGCGATGGAGCGCTGGGCTTGGGTGATGTTTGCTACGTCTGCGAGAATTGTCCATGCAGTTCCGGTTATGGAGGATGTGTTGAGGGAGGTTAGGCTCTCGCCGTAGGTACCTGTTTTGTCGTCCCATAGTTGGTTGTTGATGGCGTTGGAGACGCGAGATGCTGTTGTGATCCAGTTTGTGGCTGTCTCGGTGTCTCCGATGATGTTGGCTAGTCTTCCCATACGCTGGAGCGTGTAGACCAGCAGAGCTGAGGGTGCAGTTCCATTTGCGGGACCGAGGAAAAAGGATCCTGGAACAGACTGGGAGACGACGAGTCCAGAAGTGCTGTCGACGAGAGGTATCACTGCATTGACTCCCTTCTTGGCCTGTGGCCAGTATTTTTGCAAGAATGCATCGTCGGCGAAGTCGAGGTAGTAGCCGGCGAAGGCATTGAGGAAGAGCATTTGGTAATCGAGAATTCCAAAAGTGTTGTATATCAAAGTGTACTCCGCGGATTGGCCCATTGTTGGTGACATGGAAAAGAATCCTTCATACACACCAGACGTAGCTTGTCGGTCCAAGCTGTAGGCCAATGTGCCTGTAAGGAGATCCTGACGATGGGTACTCGCTGAAATCACACGGTATGTGTGAGTGAAGTCTCCAGACCATACCAGACGATCTCGTTTGGCGCCGTCTAGACAAACGGACTCGCTGTTCGTCATAACTCCATATTCTTTGAGCACTGATTCGTTGATCATGGGGTTCTGGTACAGTAAGGTCCCATCCTGCGCCAGAACCTCGACGTCCTTGACGTATGCTATCTGGTCTTGGTACGGCCCAAAGGCCCATGTGCCACTAGTGAGGCTACTGGGTCCCCCAATGCTGGTACTTGGGGTTTGAAGATGCTTGAGCGCAACGAAGACTGCTGGGTGGTCATCGACGGACACAGAGTAACCGGTTTGGTTAATGGTAGTCGATATATTATGCCATTCGCCTTCCGTCACGTTAAAGGACAGCGGAAAATGCTTGACGGCGCCTGTCGTCAGTGACGTCTGGTTGACAAGGTTATATCCGTACCCAACGACCAGTGTGTTCGGAGGGACAAGAGTACGGTTGGTATTCAAGAACGTGGACCCAGGAGGATACTCGCTCGTGAGCACAAAGTACGGGCCATATCCAGTCACACCAGAAGCAACCTTCCACCCTGTACCACCGCGGACGACCTTCGACCAAAAGGTCATTGTATAGTTCGCATAGGACGCACCCTTGACGGATGCAGCTGGCTGCTGACCCCGAAGGTATACGCCATCTGAAGTTAGCTCCCAGGTAGAGGGCGCGGTGTGGTTTGCGATACAGGCCTGCTGCAGTGTTCGTGGGCCCAAGGCCCAAATCTCATTGTACAGTGGGTTCGAGCATTCAAAGTGTCCCGGAAGAGCGTTGACTGCTGTTCGATCATTGGCAGAACGAATGCCCATACGGCAGATCTTGACTGTGCTCTCCGGGCTTAGCAATTGCAGTCTCTGCCAGCGGAGGCCGCCTTGGATTAGAGAGGATTGAACGTGTCCCGGTTCAGTGACGTTGAAGGTCTCGACGCGGAAGGTGTTTGACAGCCCATTCGAGAACGTCCACGGACCGTCAGCGAAGGGCGTATCCAGAGCAACCCTGGATTCCGAATATTTGGCTTCTACCTGAACTAGGCCCGAGACAGACTGGACGTCGAACACTGGAAAGCCACCGACTTCTGTCCCATAATCGAGGATTGCAGTTGCATCAGAGGACGACAATGTAATGCAGGTCGAGCTCGAGGCATACGTTGTATGATGCGACGTTTGATATTTTTGGGGATACACAATGGTTTCACTGGATATACGTCAGTTTCCTTTCTATGCACCGAAAATAAAAGAAAAAGCACATACCGCTGCGCTGCTGCAATGCCCGATGCCAGCAGATTTCCCCATAGCCATACCGAACACCACAGCGATCGCATATTGACAGTGTCTATTGTACCTGACCAAGAGATGTCGACAACACCGGTCCTCTAAAACCTGAAGAAACAACTCCTTCCGAGTGATCTTCCATGGAGCTTCTCCTGAAGGATATTAAGGTCTAAAATCCATAACGCTCAACATCATCGCATTCGCAGCTCGGACCCACGATCTCGGGATATCCGAATTGTTGCTCGCATTGCTATTATCCCGAATTTGTGGGGTACAGGATGCTACTTTATTAACTGCTTCTTGGCCAATATTCTTCTGGCAATAGTCCGGAGTAATGCGGGGCCTTGCTGCAGCATTTATCTTCGAGATCTTATGTTCGGAACCCGAGTGGTACGTGTGGAGGTATATAACCATCCCCGGCAAATACTATGGTTTGAAAGTCCTCAATTCGCATTCAATTTTGGATCCTGCAAAACCAGCTGAGAAAGAAATGACAAATAAACACGCTTGGGAAATGGAACTATATATATCTCGAGCCATACGATAATGCAATAGTTAATCATCTGAATTGTTGCAGGTTATCCTCCAGAGTACTCCGTACAGGGATCAGCATTCGAAAGCGTGGCAGCATCAATCACCAATAAAAGCCGTTATGTTCCTGATTCCCTTTCTTCTTAAAACTCAAAAGTCAACCTTCATATCCTCCTTCTCATCATCAGAGCTGCTGTCATTTCGCAAACCTTCGGTTCCAACGGCGTATCACCTCCTCGATTCGAGCGCCAGATAAGTCCTATGCTTGAACAGAAACTAAGTATTTTGCTATATGAAACGAACGGCGGGCCTCACTATTTGCTTCTAAGGAATATGCAGCCGAACATCCATACCAACGACTCTCACATGTTCGGACATATGTACAATCGGTTCAGGGTAGTGCGGTACTTCGATGTGGCTCTGCTCGAATTGACAGAGACAGACTTACATCTCCAATCTGTAAGTCTTAGTGACTTAAAAATTCGATGCAGCCAGTATTTCGTTGGCACACGATGAAGGGGATCTTCGGGATAATAATGCCCTAGATGTGCAAATGTATGACAAACCAACAAGGCAACGTTTGGATTCGGTAAGTCCTTACTTTTTGGTACGCATTTGCCTTAATGCAGAACCCTCTAACACCAGTTCATAAGATCTTTGATGAAGCCAGAAGGAGTACAGAGGATGGGGAAAGAGATATGACCGAAATGAGATATCGAAGCCCAAGGAGTGATGGGGGCGCCATAATGGGTACAATCTACTACTATGGAGCCGAAAATTCAGGTGAATATATATCAATTAAAATTAACAGAAGAGCCAGGAGTAATCCCTCTCATTACATCTATATACTCATCATCAAATCATAAAATGAACACCCAAGAAAATCGTAACATAAAATCCAGCCCCAACTTAATACAGAACCTTCAACTCCCACAATGGCAGATTCGGATCATACTTATCCCAAATAATTTTATTCTTCTCATCCAGATGCGCCCTCTCATCCGTAATCGGAATCCCCGCATCCGTATCCAACACCTCCTGGTGACTGAATCCCCATTTATCCCTAGGAAGCCATAGCATCGGACACTTGGCCGTGATGCATGGCTCGTAGTATGCATTCTGCCGTTCTTCCTCGGAGTAATTGATCTTAACGAGATCACGACGGACTTTCCGGCGGAGAGTCGCGTAGTCGCGGTACAGGTTGGGGTGGAACCATTTCCAGATCGCTTCGAGGCGGGTAGTCCGTTTCTCATACATAAAGGCTTCGGTTTCTTCTTTGGACTGGAGGTGTTCTTCTTCTGTGTCGAGGGAACGGGGGAGGAAGGACATTACTGGGTTGAGGGCGTCGTTGAGGGAGATGTGTGCGAGGACGGTGAGGATGGTGTAGATTATCATGATGACTAGCGGGCCGACGGAGCCGCGGATGGCGAAGAGGCCGATCATGCAGATTTCGGCGAGGTAAACGCCTGTTATAAGGTGTTGGAGGGCGCGAGGGTAGACAAGACCTTTGGTGTCGATGTCGATGTCGTAGACGAAGAGGAAGTTGTAGCGGTAGGCTTGGTAGACGAGGTAGAGGCCGACAAAGGCGAAGCCTAAAATTAGCGGGGCGATGCAGGAGTATGTTAAGGCTGACACTTGTTAGCTAACTTGCCACTGTCAGGAAAGATAAGCGTGAGGCATACCGATAACGCCCATGTTTGTAAAAACAGGAAAAACATTCCCCCAACTAATGCTACTGAGCGCAGCCCATCGTTGATATAGATTTCTCGGCGAATGGTCAAAAAATGTGGCGATAAATTTGAACACCAGCGCCCCGGCAACTTGAACAACGGCCATGGAGCTCATGGTTAGTCCCTGGAGAAGGAAATATGATATATAGAAATTGGTTGCTTTGGGCAGGTTCTGTGCCAAAAGGTCCTTTGCCGACATGGGATCTTGAATGATTTGAGAAGTAGCAGCGGATGCTGCAGATGTGAGAGTTGTTACTAAAAACACTTGGACGACCTGAAAGCAGAAATGAGCACTTTGTGTGAAGAGCTCGACACCCGCTAATGATGGGACCCCGGCGCGTCTGGCACAAACTGTAAAACTGGTTAGAAGAAATTCAAAATTAGATATCTGTACAGAAGGGCCTTACATCGACAAATGACGGGGACCAACGACATCAGAAGGACCAGCGCGGCTGAAGGAAGCAATCCGGCAATAATGCCCGTGATAACATCGGGTAACTCGTTAATAAAACTCAAGAATGGGAGCATCTTGGTAAGATAGGTGACGTTAGAGATAGTGCCGACAATAGCTGCCGGAATTGACCAGAAAATGATCAGTGCAGCAATACCTCCTTTGATGAGGAACTTGCGCACGACTCGCTGCCACCAACTGAGATTCAATGCTGACCATACCACCTCTTTCGGGGAAATCCCAATGAACCGTGGAGTCATATGCTGCGGTTGATGATGTGATAGTGTCTGCAAGGCGATTTGTGCATCATTCTGAGTTTGGAATTCGACGAAGGTGGCGGAAAGGTGTTTCCCGTCCCCGGTCTTGTGTTTGAGTTGTAGAGCTCTAACCTCCTCATTGATTTTGGCCAGTTCGGCTCGTAGCCAACGGATAGAATCGACTTTTTGTCCAAATATTCCAAGCAGCCCTACTCGGTGAGTAGGGCGCCGAACGGTAGATGACCACGACGGTGTATGCCTCCCGCATTCCAAACAACCCTCGGACCCAATGTCTCCATGTTTGAGGACTTTCAATCCAGTCGAATTTGCTAAGCGGATGTACTTTGTTTCAGCGCTTTCTAGCTTATATGCTAGCTTATCACGTTTCCTGACTTTCTTCTCGAGTTCCTCACATTTGGATGTAATCCAAATTCGTCTTATCGAACCACCGAAAACCTGGCGCAATTTCTTTTCGTTTTGATAATCCTCGGGTACAGACATGAAAAGCACTGTTCGTGATGAAATGCGATGGACATAAGCTGGCGAGTTTAGATATGCTTGTCTAAGATTGGCGAAGAACAAGCTCTCCCGCGTGACGACATAGAAGATGTACGCTGTGGCCATGTGGTCAGCCTGTTTAATCGCGTTGTCAGAAGACGAGTGTACCCACTGAAGAAAACGCATCCGATGATGGCATGAGCGAAATACCGTGTCGGGTCCGTTACGTTGCTGAAGCTCAGCATATCCAGTTGTGTGTTACCCGCGCCGCCTGTTGCATGAATCGGAAGCAGAATGGGCCATGTTATCAGGCAGCCCGTGAAACAGATGGAACATAATACTCGGAGAAGGCGAAGAAAAAGATATCCGTCCATCGACGAACGGTGAAGAACATGAGTGTCGGTGATTTCGAGGAATTTCCCAAACCAGTTCAAAAAGCCAGAAGGCAGCTCCGGACTCCGCTCACTAGACAGGATTGTTGAGTATCGCCATCATGGATTATGCATGGATTATGTTGGAGGTGGAGTAACTCACTGTTTGTGCCAGCAGTGCAAATGTGTTCTCGGAGCGTACCAGCGCTGTTGGGTCCGTCGACAGATGATGAATAAACCGAACCAGAAGATGGCGATAACAAGAGCAGGGACCAAGGTTGTCACAAATGCAGAGAGGGACGTTGAACCTCCAATGCCCAGGTCATCTGCGACTTCCGAGCTGGACGAAGATGCATTTCCCCGAGATGAACCAACATTGGGGTCATTGTTTGGGTCCTATGTAGGAAAAATCAGTCGTTGACCGTCACTATCCGCATTCATTTCCAAGAGCAGTGGAATCAAACATATGGCGTACCAAGAAATCCTGTCGCTTGAGTAGGAGATTCAAGAGCCCCGAGTCAGCCATAGTGAACACCGGCAAACAGTCTCGTGGGCCCTTATAAAGTTACGACCGTTTTGGCGCAGAAACTTTCGGTAAGAAATGTCCAGAGGAGGAGTATTTATCATTCCCACGTCTTTTGGATCGGCCCGTTCCCGTTTTAGAAAGAAATAAAAAAAAAATCCATGGCATGTGGATACGGTCTGGGCTCCAGCGCATACATACGACCTGTCAGTCCTGATTCGAAGCTCAAAATATCATGGTACGTATCGTGTTTGCGTATCGGATGCACGGAGAACATTCGTACATAAACTACTGCCATGTCTGGGGCTTGTGTGCCGCCTTGACATCAGCCATTGGTGGAATATCGGTGTTTCCAGGTGGTCGGAATGAACTCTTGCAAATCGCGGAACTCCTGAGGTTTCTAGCTCTGTGATTTGCGATCCAGAGTCCGCGACAGGTGCACGGACAGATCCATGTAAAGACCGGCCATATTCTGCAATTCGCATGCTGATCAGGGGGGCTCCAGACCTGGGAAATGACTGGCAGATAAGAGAGCGGGAGCGCGGTCTTGTCACGATAAATCCCGGCGGAAAGAATCCGCGGACCTTTGGGAAGAGTCTAGGACGACCCGTAAACATAAGCCGTCGATAGTTTGCGGAGAAATTCGTCGTGTAAATGGATGTCTTCCCCGAGCGTAGCGAAATTACTGATCCGATGTTGCAAACTATTCCCAAGGACGGCTAGCTTAAGCCACACAATGAATTTGCGAGCTGAAGACACGAGAGGACGATGCACCGGGGTATGATCATGGCTCTAAAGTTATGCAGCTGACCCGATAAGGAAAAAGGAAAATTGAGTCTGAGGTAGCATTAGTATACCTTCCCGTGCAAAAGGCCAAACCCCAGAAGGAAAGACATCCATCCCCCCCTCCTTCCCCAAAGAAAAAGCAATATCTGCTTCGACCAATGATGCTGTGCTACCTTGGACAATGAGCAATGCTAGCACATCCATTGCTCCGGAATTACCTTAGTATCCATGCGATATCGATCCCAGACTTGGTAAATTTCTCGCACTCATCAATGCTATGATGTGTTTCGGGCCCAGATAGCGATGCTGCTACCAAAGTACGAAATACAAATCATAGAATACATCCCGGGTAGGATACATGTCATTGAGCGTACACGCAAGGGATGGTATTTGCCTTGACAGCCCCCGGTTGTTGGTGTTGCAATTGACATCTTTCCTGCGTCCGCCAGTGTCTTCCAACGACCTCAACGAACTTGATGCATGGTAACTATCGTGGGCCGCTAATGTTGAATCAACGAGCGGCTATGACGCATAGCTGGTGCTATCGTTCGAGTCAGTCCACACATGGCGCACTAGTACGTGTCCGTGTCGAGGTCCGTCGGGTGCAGATGATCATGGGGCTGGATGTGACGAGAGTGGCATCTTACATTCAGATCGGAGCCATCCTTGCTAGGGTTTTGTAGAGGATTTTTCAGCTGAGTGATATGCTCCCTGGTTGGTCAATGTTGTGATGATGGTCTTGAAGATGCGAGGGGAAGGTGAAAAGGGGAAGAAGAGGGTGGTATTGCTTGGACATGCTGACTTCGAACCAGAGGCCTGATCCTGCACACTGCTGATTGGTATACAACAAACATACAAGCACTTACCAGTAGTCTCTGCGTGAGTTGTCTTCTGTTCTCCGCTCAGATAAACTGTCCCTCTTCTCTGTCACCGCATTGGGAAGTATATTCAGTCAGGTAATATTGAACACTCAAACAGCCAAACAATATAAGATAGCAATTGGTGAATAGTAGTAGTATAGGTACTTTGACAATGATGGTGTATTCTTACCGCTGTCCGATGGTTATACTGGTCTAGGACCACGGAATAGGCAGACATATTCTCCAATTGAACATATCCCCTATTACCAAATCCATAGACAGACCATTCTTCAGTAAATATACTGTTTCTTACTATCTACTGTATCGAGTAGACAACTATTGGTATACAAATGGCGAGCGGTGAGCCGAGGCAGTATAGATGGCTAGCAGCCAGGCCGATGCGACAGCACCACCACCACCAACCCCCATGGCCTGGACGAAGAATGCTGCGTTCCAAGCCTGAACAGGACGATCCTTCATGCGCCATGTCTAACGATGCTTCCAAGCAGCCATTCCCGCCTCTCACCCCCGACGATGGTGCTTTCGCAACCAACGAGAATGGTTACCCCGAGGACCACGGAAAGAATGCCACTTCTCCAGTCCATGACCATGTAGACTTGGAGGACGACGCTGACTTCCAATCGCAATACTCACACGAATCCCAATCGTTGTCAGACGCTTCCTCGGATTCCGACGAAGGGCCTCCTGACGAGAATCTCGGCATGCAACACCACTCCTTTCGACAGTCGACTAGTTCGCTTCACGGTCCCAATGCTTTTGCGCCGCCATTCTATAACAGACCTCCTACCCCATTGCCCCCGTCGCCGTCGCTGACATCGCTTCTGCGACCGCCGTTCTCAGCTACTACGTCTCGTCCAACAACTCCTGACGGCTCCGATGTTGAGACCCCTGATGATACCGAAGCGGCAGTCGCAGTGTCCGCTCGTCGCGCAACAACCGTTCCCAGAGCGAGCCCGAAGGTCCCAACATACGAATACTATGGATTTGTTCTGTATCTCGCTTCTTCATTGGCTTTCTGTAAGTCATTTCGCTAATGACGCGGGAGACGCTGGGCTGTTCTGACATGGTGGATTTAGTGATTTATATTCTCTGGTCGTATCTCCCGTCGCCATTCCTTCACCAACTCGGTATCTATTACTATCCGAATCGATGGTGGTCTCTCGCGTTTCCCTCATGGTTGGTCATGTCGATCGTTTACATCTACATCGCACTGGCATCCTACAACACCGGATACTTGACCCTACCTATGAACAGCATCGAGAATATAGTGGACGAGGTCGCAAACGTGTCAGTCATTGATGGTAGAGGACGACGACGACCAGGAGGTTCTTCGAGAATGAAGCCCGGAGCGACGTCATACCAGATCATGGGACCGCAGAAGCGAAAAGTGAACTGGAAGGATATCTGGAGCGAGGGAACTGATGCCGTGATGGATGTCCCAGTAGGAGGCGTGTGTGAGGTACTATATGGACAGGAACGGGATGACCATGAATTGTACGAATCGGGTGGGCTGGTTCCGGGCAGGTGATACATAGACAATTGGACACCAGTCATGTACAAAGTATAGCCCTACTTTGATTCAAGCTGACTATGCCCTCCCAGCGCAAGCTCAAGCGACTGCTGGATCGAAATGCCTCTGAAGACTGCGCCACAAAATGGCTTATCTTCACGTGATGTGGCGTTCGCCTTCCGCATCTTCCCCGGAGTCGAGTCTTGCGATCCTATTCACACCGATGACTCAAGCGCAACAGCAGAGATAAAGGAATTCTCTGTATCAATGATGGAAGCGGGGCAACTCTCAAATTCAACGTCGCAGCTGGAAGGTGCAAAGCCCGGCGAGCCTTCGCGGGCCCCTTTGACTCCGGAGCAGACGCGGAGAATTGTAGGTTATCAGGGAATCTCCCTCCAAGATCGCATGGTCTGACATCCCATCGAAACGTAATAGGAAATCAACCGGATGAAAGCCAAATCAATACGAGAACAACGCGAAGCAGAAGAAGCCAGCAAGTCATCCGCAAATGCATCGACCAACGCGCCATCCGGCGTCAAGCGATCCTATTCCTCCATGACTTCGGAAACGCCAGCGACAGTCCGCGATGCCTCGAAAAGTCGCCCATTGGATACGATCAAGCCCGCTCGCAATTTCACCAAATTTGTCGATTACGATTTCAGCAAGATGACCGATACCAAGGGAGGGTTCTTGACCGAGGAGGATGATCCGCATAACAGAGCGCTCCATATGGGTGATGGAAAGAGGGAACAGAAGCCAGCAAATATGACGCAAAAAGAATGGGAACGACAACAATTACTTCAGTCGTTGCGTCGAGAGCGTGCAGGGCCGTTTGAGCCGGCTATCAGCGTCCTGGAGGATAAGAGCAGGCAGAAATCATGTCGGGAGTGCGGAAATTTGGAAATTGACTGGAAATGGGAAGAAATGCTCAAATGCTGCGTGTGTAGTTCTTGCAAGGAGAAATTTCCGGAGAAGTACAGTCTACTTACAAAGACGGAAGCCAAAGAGGATTACCTTTTGACCGACCGTGAGTATTTCCTCTTCCATACCGCGAGTAAGAGTGCATTGACTAACTTCCTTCGTCTGTAGCTGAACTTCGAGACGAAGAATTGCTGCCACGTCTTGAGCGTCCGAACCCGCACAAGTCGACATGGAACAACATGATGCTCTATCTCCGATACCAGGTTGAAGAGTATGCCTTTTCAGATAAGAAATGGGGCTCCCCAGAGGCACTTGATGCAGAATTCGAACGGCGAGAGAACGACAAAAAGAAGCGGCGCGAAACCAAGTTCAAGAGCAAGCTGGAGGATCTGAAGAAGCGAACGCGAGTCGACGCCTATCGGCGCAACCGTAAAGGTGCCACTGGAGGAAACTTTGGCGATGATCTGGGCTCAGGGCGACATGTTCATCAATGGGGACGGTCGATTGAGAATCCGGAAACTGGTATTGGGGTAAAAAAGTGCGTGGATTGTGGGATGGAAGTAGAGGAGCTGGAGTTCTGACAGCTATCATGGTTGACTAACGACTTGACAACAATCCCATAAAATACTAGCAATACCATTGTATACCCGGGTGTTATGCACAAGTATGCCGTTTTATTGTCATTCACTTAGTTGTAGTACTGAACTGGCGCGCGGCTACGACAGCCAATAACAACCGCTGTATCCAACCCCCTCTGACCAGCAGCCGCGCGCTAAACCAAGCAGTGACGGTGAGGTCCAACCAGCGCGAGATTCTCGTAGGAGAGTCCCGTTGCCCATTCTTCTTTTTTGCTTCTTCCACCCTTTTCTACACTTTGTGCTCATTGTTCAAGCATTGCCGTCTGATTCGTCGCGGAAATTGGGCGTTTCTCCTTTTCCTTAACCGCCTCTGACGATCCCCGCTGTTCTCGATCGGAGCTGACACGTTCCAAGGGCCCCGAACGCTGTCCGCCCTGATTCGCTCAACATCAACAAAATCCAGCGCCCAGTCCGTGCGGACACGAGTGCTCAACGACGACAAACTCGGGCCCAGCTCTGGCACCATAGCTGCTGAGTTCCCCGGCGTGACTATTATTCCTCAATTCACCACGTGCCTTTCTTTTCTGGCTTCTTCCCTTCCCCACAAACAACAAACGGACCGATTGCGGGTTGAAGAGCTCTTCCGGTTCGCGTTTGCTAGCTTCAGGTCGTTTGTTGTGTTGTGTGTTGCATTGAATTTGCATGGCTTGGCAATCTCCCTCGGCCATGGCTGGGGGTGGAGGGTTCGTTGGCTCCGGTGATGGGGGGCCCAATGGCGGACACCCTCAGGGGACAGAGTACACGCTGCAAGGTGCGTCATGGTCTTTGGAAGTCTGGGGTCTTGCGCTGGGTTTAGGCTAATGGTTCCGGCTCTAGGTGTGATGCGCTTTCTCCAGACGGAATGGCACCGGCACGAGCGAGACCGCAACGCCTGGGAAATCGAACGCGCGGAGATGAAATCCCGCATTGGCAGGCTGGAGGGTGATGTCCGGACAAACAAGCGTTTACGCGAGTCTTTGGCTAAGCATGTGCGGTTGCTGGAGGCTGCGCTGAAGAAGGAGCGCGAGAAGGTGAAAAAGCTCACCAACAATGAGGAGGTTGATGATATGAGGGATCCCAAGGAGATTGCACGGGAGAGTCTGAGTGCTGTGAAATGTACTTTCCCTTTGAATCGCATGCTGCGCAAGTGCTAATGTCAATTCTGTTCCAGCTCAACACCCCAAGCTCTCTAAAGATCCCTTTGACGTTGATCCCGATGAGACCCAACCCGAATACAGGCAGGAGAATGAACGAGATAAATCGCGTCTTTACTTGTCCAAGTGCTCGCAGGAGGTCACGTACCATGTCATCCCCGCATCGAACCCGCCTGCGGATCTGGCCGAGCAGGATCTTCCCAACCATGTCTACGGAGGTCAACCGATGTCTCAGCAGAGCCTAGAGGAAGCCTATATGCACCAACAACGACAGAAACACCAGCAGCAGCAGCAGCAGCAGCAGCAGCAGCAGCAGCAGCAGCAGCAGGGGAATCACATAATGACTCGAGAAGTCCAGTTCCCAAACCACCAACCTGTCCTTCAGTATTCGGAGAACCCGGGATTGGGTCGCGCGCATGGTTTGCCGGTTCCTAGAGAACCCCTCGATAGGAGGGTCTTAGAGCCGCAGACTTCCGTGACTGCTCTTGATGGCCGGAAGAACTCCCTGGACAATGCCTTTCTTGAGGAAGCCTCTGGTCCTCCTAGGCAGGCATTTGAAGAATACGGCGCGCAAGGCCCTCTTAAGGAGGAGCCTGGACCGCAGCAGACGGAGGAGAGCTCTGACGATTCGGATGGCTGGAATTTCGACGAGCCGTCCGGCCAGGAGCCCGTGGTCGAACATATTCCACCCCATAAACCGGACACCGATGCTTTCCCTAACGCCAACTTTGTTCCAAATTCGACGGGCGGTGGCCTCCACCGGAGAAAGAGCTCTGGCTCGAGGCAGGCAGGTGCTACCGAGTCCAAAGAAAACAATGTGACGCCGGCACAACAAGAAGATCTCAATTTCAGGGTTCGGTTTGCGCTCCGGGGCCATTTGGACGTTATCCGCTCTGTGATCTTCACAGGCGGCGGTAGCCCATCGGAACCTGAAGTGTGCACGTGCAGTGACGATGGGACAATCAAGCGATGGATTATCCCGGCTGGCTTTGGGTTTAATTCTTCATCTGACATGGACATAACGAGTTACTTTACCCACCGGGGTCACGCCGGGGCAGTAACAGCCTTGGCGGCGTGCTCTCCATCCCAGCACTTCTCTAATGGTGGACGTGCGCTGGGCGACGGCTGGGTATTCTCTGGTGGGCAGGATGCTAGCATCCGAGTCTGGGAGCGTGGAAGGGTAGATCCCAAGGCTACTCTGGATGGCCACACAGACGCTGTGTGGGGACTTTGCGTTCTACCCAGCACAACAGGATCTGTATTCGGGGAGGATTGCAACCGTTACGGAGGTCCTGATCGCTTCCTGCTCGCCTCTGGAGGCGCAGACGGCAAGATCTTAATATGGTCTGTCAGTGCTCCTCCACAGGCTGTCTCTCCGCAGGTAGGATCGCGGCGGGCTGGTGGAAGTCGACGCGCGAATTCCATCTCTTCCGGGTCTAACTTTCCGAACTCACCGCAACCGAGCATCGCGACAACTACACCGTTCCACTACACGTTGGTTCATCAGATTGTGCTCGCTGAGTCGCCATCGCCAACATGTATCAGTCCTTTGTCTCTTGCCGGTATCAACTTTGTTGTTTCTTACGCTGATGCGTCGATCGTCGTCTATGACACGAGGACCGGTGAAGAGATTGTGGGTATGGCTAGTAAGGAGACTTATGATGGTACCCCGTCGACTGGCGTTAATGCCGTTGTCGCATCTACTATCGGCTTCGATGGCTCGGCACATCTCGACCCTAACCGGACGATGGGTGCAGAGGAGGAGGTCCACGGTGCTACTGGGTCCAGTGGTGTGGACGGAGTGATTATCAGTGGATATGAGGACCGATACATTCGCTTCTTTGATGCGAATAGTGGTACGTATATATATCCCCACGTAACAATCGAGCTCAATGCTAACTTCATCCAGGTCAATGCACATACACCATGCTTGCTCACCCGGCAGCCATTGCCTCGCTTTCGCTATCCCCAGATGGCCGCGAACTGGTCTCCGCAGGCCACGACGCAAGCCTCCGCTTCTGGGACCTCGAAAAGCGAAGCTGTACCCAAGAGATCACAAGTCACCGGCTGATGCGCGGCGAAGGCGTCTGTACGGCCACCTGGAGCTGCGACGGCCGATGGGTCATCAGCGGCGGCGGTGATGGTGTAGTCAAAGTGTTCTCGAGATGAAGCAACAAGCAACCTTGAATTGACTTTTACTCTCTTATACCCCCTATCTGGTGAATAAAGCAACGCAGCTGGTTTCTTTTGGTTGTACGAAATGGATGAGTTGGTTGGGCTGATTTTTGAGCATTTGAACGGGGTCAGCTTTTTTGCATCATCTCTTCGATTCTTCTTTCTTACTTGTGATTCTAGCTTCCTTTTTCTCTTGTATCTGATTGATAACCAGCCATGTTATGTTATGCCATGTCATTTCTTTTGATTCCCTTTTTTCTATGCTTGTGTTTGTGACTGTTAGATGTCATGTCCATGTTGAGCATGTATTTCCTTCTGACTGCTTGCGCTTATATCTTCTTGGATCTGAGTCCTCATGTGGAATGATTGAATTTTGATTCTGCTAATGATCCCCATATGTATATCTTGCCTTTGACCCTCTCGTCGTTTCCTAGCATTTGTCCTCGATAGCCAATGAGTTCATATTTTGTACCATATGACGCATTTTCATTTGGCTTGTCTTGCATGACCATGTGCCTGGTGTAGATGTTCGTTTCATAGTGACTGCTTCGGACGTCACGGCCCTGGCTATTGTAGAGCTGTCTATCAGATGATGTATGTCTTCAACAACAATGGACATCGAAGCATATCAAATCATACCCACATTCCAAGGTATCATTTATATCCAATTAAATATCCAGAAATCAAAGACACAATCACCTCCCCGAGCTCCAAGCCCCCTTAAACAATGCCTTCAACCTCTTCGCCTCCTCCACATCCTTAACCCTCTGCATAAGGAAACCCTGCAAATCATCCCAGAAAGCCTCTGTCTCCAAAACATTCTCCCCACTCGGCCCGACAACCGGCTTAGCCGTAACCTCTCCTTCACCCTCTCCAGCAGTCCTATCTCCACTCACAGGCTCAACAACCGTCGCACCCCCCATAACCATAACCCCAAACTCAACCTCCTTCCCCCCACTAAGCAACTCAGGCTCATCAGCCAGAACCTCCGAAACAGTCTTCCCAGAAACTGGCTTCCGCTTGTACAAGATCTTGATTTTCTCAACGGACACCTTGTTACCACTTGCATCGGCGACACGCTCGCGCACGGCGTCTTTCAGGTCCTCCACGGATGTAGTGGAGAGCGGGGTGTTGGGGAGGGTGAATTCGAGGGGCGGGTTGCGGGTGGATTTTAGGTGGACGGTGATTGATTTCGAGGAGCCCGGGGCGGCCGTTGTTTTGGCTTTCTTGGGCATCGGGGGATGACTGGGGGAGAGGCGGGGGAGGAGGTACTATTCTTTTAGTTAGCATGGGGTGTGTATGGTATGGTGAGGGTATGGGGGGGTGTATGGGTGACGCACCGGACCGCGAAGGTCTACTTGTTCTGGAGGGAGGACATAGTCGGCGCGTAGCTTGACAGGCTTGGTGTCGAGAGCGGAGAGGAAAGATTTTGCGAAGGCGAGTTCGGCCATGGTGACTGTTAACGGCGTAATGTATGAAAAGATGAGGTTGGTTTAGAAGGAAAGCTGAAGCTGATGTCGTGGAACCGCGGAGTAGCGCCAACATTTCCCAATCGGGCGGAAAGCAAGCTGATACCTGAGGCTGAAATCCACACCGCCTTCAAGTCAATTTTCTGCCCCCATCTACCGCCCAGTAGAAGCGCAAAAAAAAAAAAAAGTTCGAATCCTCAGCCCAGACCAGCCAAAACCTCAACTCCATTAGACTCCACATCTTTTTTCAAAATGGGTAAAGGACGTCGCATGAAGAAGCAAGGCCCTCCGGCTCCGCTGGACGAGACCAAGTTTGACCAGCTCAAGAAGCGCAAGGCTGGCGCTGATGTCGCAGAGACCAAGGCGGAAGCGGGTAAGAAGCGGAGAAGAGAGGTCGATGAGGAGGAAAAGCCGAAGAAAAAGGTCAATGGCGCTGCTACTGCTGTCAATGGGAAGGAGAAGAAGGGGGTGAATGGGATGAAGAAGCAGGAGGTGGAGGAGAAGAAGCCTAAGGCCAAGCCTGTTGATTTCATGGAGTCGGATGAGGACGATGAGGAGGCGTCGGATCTTGAGGGTGAGGGTGATGATGAGGAGATGATGGATGACGAATTTGGTGATTTGGACGGTGTTAGTGATGGTTCAGAGGAAGAGGGCTCGGATGACGACTCTTTTATCGATTCGGACGAAGAAGAAGACCACCCCCGACAAGCCATGTTTTCCGACGACGAGGACGATTCCGACGCGGAGGAGAAGCTGACGGCAGCTAACATGGAGGGATTGTCGCGGAAACTCGACGCAGCCAGACAACAGGAAGAAGAGGAGGCAGAGGCCGAATTGCAGGAGGCAGCTTTGCAGACAAACATTGCCGGTGACCGGCCAGATGTGTTTGGAGAGGGTGAAGGCGGGCAAGGTCTTGCTCCTGACCTTCAGCTCCTTCGGACACGGATTACTGAAACGATTCGGATTCTGGGCGACCTGAAGACATTGGGTCAACCTGGCAAGTCGCGTGCCGACTACGTTCAGCTGCTTTTGAGTGACATCTGCACGTACTACGGCTACACACCATTCCTCGCAGAAAAGCTTTTCAACCTCTTCACCCCCATGGAAGCGTTCGCCTTCTTTGAAGCCAACGAAACCCCCCGTCCCGTCGTCCTCCGTACCAACACCCTGCGCACAAACCGCCGCTCCCTTGCTCAGGCACTCATCAACCGCGGTGTTGTTCTCGAACCCGTCGGCAAGTGGTCCAAGGTTGGTCTGCAGGTCTTCGAATCCGCCGTTCCCCTGGGTGCAACCCCCGAATACCTCGCCGGTCACTACATCCTCCAAGCCGCATCCTCCTTCCTCCCCGTCATGGCCCTAGCCCCGCAACCCAACGAGCGCGTTCTCGATATGGCCTCCGCCCCCGGTGGTAAGACAACCTACATTTCCGCCCTGATGCGCAACACGGGAACCGTCATTGCAAACGATGCCAGCAAGCCCCGTGCAAAGGGTCTAATCGGTAACATCCACCGCCTGGGCTGCAAGAACACCGTCGTCACCAACCTTGACGCCCGCGACGCCTTTCCTAGAGCCATGGGTGGCTTTGACCGCGTCCTCCTTGACGCACCCTGCACCGGAACAGGCGTTATCGCCAAGGACCCAAGCGTCAAGACCTCCAAGAACGAGCGCGATTTCCTCGCCATCCCGCACATGCAGCGCCAACTGCTCCTCGCCGCCGTTGACTCCGTCGACCACGCCTCGAAGACAGGGGGCTACATCGTCTACTCGACCTGCTCGGTCACCGTCGAAGAAAACGAAGCTGTCGTGCAGTATATCCTCCGCAAACGCCCCAACGTCAAGCTCGTCGATACTGGCCTCGGCGACTTCGGCACCCCGGGTTTCACAAAGTACATGGGCAAGCAGTTCGATCCCAAGATGACCATGACCCGTCGGTACTTCCCGCACCGCGAGAACGTCGATGGTTTCTTCGTCTGCAAGCTTAAGAAGACCGGTCCTAGCCCTGACGCTAAGAAGGCTGCCGCCTCTAACGGCGATGCTGCCGGTGCCCCCGCTACTAAGGCTCCTTCGACTGCTTCTACTACTAGCGATGACGTTGAGATGGCTGACAAGACACCCATCACCGATGAAGAGGGTAAGAGCATCCCTCTTGAGGGTGGTGCATTCGGTCCATTCGAAAACGACGATGAGGATCAGGAGCGCATGGCGCGTGCGGAGCGGAGTCGCTTGCGGAGAAAGGGCCTCAACCCGAAGGCTGTTCTGAACAAGCCTAAGAAGGCCAAGGGCGAAAAGACAGACAAGCCGGAGACATCGGAGCCCAAGCAGGATAAGACGGAGTCGAAAGACACCAGTGCCGGGCCAGAGAACGGCAAGAAGGAGAAGAAGCAGGATAAGGAGGCAAACGAATCCAAACCCACCGAATCCAAAGAGAAGAAGTCCGAGCAGCCCAAGAGCGAGAAATCCAAGAAGAAGCAGGCTAAGAAGGCTGCTAAATAATCTTATATGTACATTCTTGTTAAATCCATGTTTTGTTATAAAAGCATCAATGTTTGGTTTTGGGCGGCGCATGCAGTTCTTTTGTTGCTATGTTTCAGTAGATAGATCAATTGATAATACCTTGCATATGTCTGTCTACCCCTTTAACAATGAGGCGGTTAGCCTGTAGCCCGAAACGGCGGCGTTTGACGCTGTTATAAGCCGCCTGTTAACCATCACCGGTCTCGGCACCATGTATGTTAATTTGCACGTCCAACGACCTTATTATCACACCCATCATCCATTGGCCGAGTCGTTTCCTAGATTAAGCCCATACTTAGGATGGTCCCGCGCGGTTTTGTTCCCATCAGGCAAACTATGGCCTCTCAGCATGTAGTAATGCTAAAACACCTTTTCCAGGTACATATCAACTATTCCTTCAGAAATTTTCTGATCTTTCTTCTTTTAAGCTTCCCATATTGGGATTTGTTGCTTTATCTGAGCAAAGAAGCTAACAATGTCAGGCCTACCGCGCCGACATCAAGCATGGACATCTTAGAGCCTTGAAAGAAGATCATGTCATCTGGTTCCTGGAGGACACCGCCACGGTCTTTGACAAACTTGGCAATGAGTCAGTCTCTCGCTCTTTCCCTGATATAGAGAGATGTACAAGTGGAATTTCGAACATATTGAACACAATTACAGAGGAAGGAAGGGTTCCATTTGATCTCAATGATGCAGACATCAGGTTCTGTTATCAGAACGGTTGGATTCACAAGGACGTTAACCATCTCATCGTTTACTCCGTACACGATGTAGGAAAAGTAAAAGTAAATTGCCATAACTCCTGGGTATGTCTATACATCTATCTCAACCCAACCCAAACAAAAACCAAAAAGAACCTAGGTCTTATAGATCTTAACAACATTAACGATCCTCCTCCTACAAATTGGACACAGATCCACCATCTTCGCACACCCCACACAAGCACAAACATGCCCGCAATCAAAAAAGCACGCATCCTTCTCGCCCCCATAACAAATCTGACACAAATCCGCCTCCTCATCCGCAACCTCCCAATAACTAATTCCCTTCCCGCTTCTCTTTCCATCCTTATACCCGCCCACATACTTGTTTCCGGTCTTCGCTTCGATGTATGTTCCCTGTCCGTGGCAAACGTCGTTGGCCCAGTCGCCTTCGTATGTGTCTCCCGAGGGGTATGTCATTGTTCCGTGGCCGTGTCGGCGGGAGAAAATGAAGGTGCCGGTATAGATGTTGCCGAGCGGGGTGATGTGCGTGCCATGGCCGTGGTAGTGGCCTTTGTGTAGGGCGCCGGTGTAGTAGTCGCTTGTGAACGTTACGGGAAGGGTGGTGATTCCTGTGAAGGACTGCGTTGGATGCTTGCGGGCTGCAGCCCAGAGGTATGTGAGTAGTGGGTCTGGGGTGGAGAAGTTGCCGGCTGCGTGGAGGGAAGTGCGTTTTTGGGCAGATAGGCGCTCAGACACGATGAAGCAGGTGCCGTCGGGGGTGGAGGTGGGGTTGAAGGTTTCGCTGGCGGAGAGGGAGGTTAGGGTTGTGTTGTCCGTGCGTTGCCAGATTAGGATGTCTTTAGGTGGGTGGGGGAGGTGGGTGCGAAGGGCGGATTTGATGTTTTCTTCTGCGCGGGAGAAGAATGTGCCCATTGTGCGGAGCGTTTGGGTATCTGCGTCGAAGAGTTGGAGGAAGTAGTAGACGTGGGGTACTGGTAATTTGACTTCTGGTTCTGCGGTAGCGGGTTCAGGCGCTTCTTCAGTGGTGCGGGTCTGGATTGTCAATTCAGTAGCTGGCTCAGCAGGGGTTGTTGGCTGCTGCTGCGCCTCAGACGCCGCAGCCCTATCGATCTGCCGAATTTCGCTGGCAATTCTTCGAGCAAACGCAGCATCACTGTCAGGGTCCTCTTCCGCTGACGATGGAGGAGTAGGAGCAGATGGCTGTCCATCATTGCTAGCATTCTCAGATGGATGCTCAGACAAAGCTGGATCAGCAGAGTCGTCCACTTCGCGGATAGACTCTGAAGACCTTTGCTCGATGACAGCTCTCGTAGGTTGGGGCTTCTGCGTTGAAGCAACATTCTCTGGAGGATCAGGCATAGCGAAGTATTTGGCTTCTTCGTCTGATACGATCTGCATCCAGAAACGTGCTACCTTACCTGGCAAATCCAAGGCGTCGTTGAGGTTCGAGACACGGAGGAATGCAAGCGTTGGTCCGTAACGTTCATGTATGTGTCCGATCTGCCAGAGACGAACGTAATCTGATGGGATGGTGTCACCACCCGAGGACTTCCACAGAGTCACCTTCTCGCGAAGGTCGGCAAAAGTAGATGCCCGAGGTACGCTGAGGTACATGACGTTGTTGCCCGACTTAGCCCGCGACATCAAATCATACGTATCGAACAGACTACCCATCTCGTTGTAGTCAGGCAGCGAGTAAACCTCGACTTGCAGATCAGACTCAACAGGTTTGCCATCAACAGTTCTGTTGAACGGATACTGGCCCGTCTCGTAGTATTCCCTCATGTCCTCCGGCGCATCCCAGGGCCCCTGGGGACCAGGCAAGAACTCACCCACGACATCGCTGCGAATATACATAATCACAACAGCAACATCGTGACCTGTCTTCTGGTCCGGTTTCTTAGAAGCATCCAGACCCAAATGCTGTCCGAATGCTGTCTTCCGCGTCAAGCACTCGACGCGCTTATCGCTACCATCGTCAAATGCAACCCATTTGGTCCCTGGGCCACCGGGACGGAGAATGCTGAAGAACTTTCCTGATGTGCGGCGACCTCGATGGACGACGTAACCGTAAAGCACGTAGCGGCCGCATTGGCCTTCTGGGACTTTTTCTGTGAGATCAAGTTCTTCGTCCGGTTCGATGCGGTTGTAGAGGAGGCGCCATTGCTTTGTAGCTTTGTCGAGTTTGTGACGGTTGAGCTCGATGTTGAGGACTGGTGGTAGAGCCCATCGGCCTGGTTTTGTGCTGAAATATTTGGTCAAACCTTCACCTGTAGTTTTGACTTCATCGGCTGGGACACAGATACGGGAGTTGTAATCTGGGGGAAGCGTGTTGACAGGTTCTAAGGCTCCTGGAAGTTGTGCGACAGACGGGCTGTCAAACAGCCTGGCAAATTCCTCGCCTGCTTTGGTGCCAGCTAGTTCTAGTTCGAGACCACGACGCAAGCGTTCCCAGAATTCGGTTACGTCGCTGGAGTACTCGTTCAGATTGCGCAGCGTAGCTGTAACCACGTCGGTCTCGACATACTGCAGCGACTCGCTGCAGGAGCGCAGCTTCCACAGAACCTTCTGCAGCGCATCACACAATGGCTTGGGCTTGACCTCGCAGTTTGTCAGATGCTCTGATACATTGACACTCTGAATGATCTTGGAGAAAGGAGCAATGTGCAACCAAGAAGCAAGTCCCGCTACCTCCGCACTGTGGTTGATCCCAGAATCACCCAATGGCCGGTAACCAGTCAAACCCAGACTATCCCAGGTATGTTCCGTGACACTGCGATGCCACCAAAGCGAATGAGTGGGATCATCAATAATCCGGATATATGCATCAAAGGCTAGTGTATCGTTGCGAAGGAGTGGCTGGCGCTGACCAGGTTGACGAATGTGGACCTTGTCCCACGGTCCGTGGAAGTCGGTCCAGCCCCAGTCCAGATTGTGCGGGTTGAACTGGTGACACGAGGATTGCATCCATCCAGTGCGGGGTTCATCGGGGTTATAGATGATGACTCCGACTTGAGCAGCAACCCTCCAAGCTTGGGAATGCTCTTTCCTAGCTGCTGCGGGTGGGTACTTGGACTTGTACATGTCCAGCCAGGCGGTCGAGTCATCTGTTTTCTCAGTCTTCAGATCCAGATCCGGAGTGCTGTCGTTCAAGTTGGCATCGGGGGCTCCCCGAAGTACCTTGAACTCGCTCTCGGGCAATGTCTTGTCTGGAGTGGGCATGGACGTCGAGCACTCGAGATAAATGCTTAACGATTTCGCACTGTTCCCGCGAGGAAAGAACTTGATCGTCCACCAGTAACCACCAATATACGCGGCAGGAGAGCGCATGATCTTAGCCCAGTTCGGACATTCCTTCGTTCCCCGAACGCCTTTCAACTTCCAAGACAAGCGGGCCTTTTCGACAGGCCTGTACTCGGGGTCATTGAGGTCGGGGTAGAAGGTCTTTTCCCAGTGGTCATCTATAACTGTCAGCACCCTTGTCTGTATGTTGCGAATTGGATAACCTACACTTGGTCGCAGAGATGTCACTCTCCGCATGGGACTCAATATCTCTCAGCTCTGCTTCGTCTGGTGCCGACAGATCCTCCTCAAACTCAGCCCAGTAGGCATGTTCGAGCGCGGGAGACGGCACACGAGCGTCTGGTGGCTGGTCCATGGCGGAGTTGGTCACCGGGGTCTGCTGCTCTGATGGCGATTGGGCACTGTCGGTTTGCTGGGGAGTCTGGAAAGGATTGCTGGAATCCATTGGGTCTAAGGGGATAACAAAACGGACACAAGAGAAGGAATCAAAAAGTGTTCTGAAGAAGGGCCAGAATAGTCGGCAGAAAGTCTAGAACGGCTTATCGCTTATCAGTATATCCGGGGTAGTGAACAGATCAACGCCAGCCCCGGACAGAAGGATATAAAGACGGAAAGAACAAGCGCAGAAAAGAAGGGAGCGAAGAATGAGTGAATTGCGCAGAAAAGGGGAGAAGAAGCAAGGAATCGCGATACAGAATGGAAAAAAGAGGGAAAAAAAAAATTGCAGAAGAGACGCAGCGACAGGTAAACGGCTTCACCGCCGATTAATCAGGGGTTGTGGCGATTGGAGGCATATAAGAGGACAATGGCATTCGGGATTGGATGTTCCGTTCAATTGAGAGGTCTACTGGTCGTCTGCAGCATTGGAGACGTCTGGAGATACTCCGGAGGACTCGTATGCTCAGGTTGTCTATATAATACCCAACACGTGATTTAGTGCTAGTGATAGCCAATCACAAACCCTAACTGTTCACTCAAACACACCATGTCATCAGACTGGGTGTGCACTATTGCCCTGACCGGCATGCATTTGCCACCACCGACTCCGATCCATCCGTCGAAAGAAAAGATTTCGGCTTCTCGAATGCGGTCTGAACCATGGTTGGACAATTGGTTCCCTTTCAACCATACACTTTTTCTTTTCTCTCTTCGCCCTCTCCTGAATTTGCCATCGCAGCCAATAACACTAATCCCGCTCTTCTGACTTGCCGAATCGGACCAATCACGCCGTTGTCGACAACCCTATTAGACAAGGTTCTTCAGAAAGTCTGAGTTTCATATGGTTATCGTTGGGACCACAGCCTTTCGGGCCGATATGTCCGAATATTTTCCTCGTGGAGCGATACCGAAGTATACTCGGAACGTCCCAATGTTTCGCATCGAACATTTCTCAAGTTGAGTTATCTGGAATGGGACTGTTGATCCTGATTGTATGAGTTGAATACATAGATGGTCTCATATCAGTGGGATTCAACCGTCTCATTTGACGACGGCGTAGCTCGTGCAAAGGATGCGGCCACGATGAGAGGAAAGACAACGGTAGCTTCGGCATGAACCTGCTTACGTTAATTTTCTGTAGAGTGTGAACATCTGTACCGGAGCTTACCTTGATCGAGTTGGCATCTGCCTTGATCTTTCCCCAGCTGACCGCTTCGTCTGGACGAGCACCAGCGTCACTGCCATCAAATTCCTGTGCTGTGTTTATGTAGACAGCATGCTCCGCGCCATTACGCATCAAGCAGGCGTTGGCAATATGGTGTTTGATCACGCCACCTCCGAGGATAATCATGCCCGCGTGGGCAGCCCGGACGGCCATGGTGTTGATGCGGCGAACGTCGTCGATAATGTCGATCCGGAGCCGCTTCGGAGAGGATTTGAAGGTGTGGAAGTAGAGCATGTCGCCCAGGGAGCCGTCTGTGAGAGCGGGGCAGAAGACTGGGATGTTGTTGCGCGCGGCCCAGTATAAGACTGAATCTTCGTGGTTGATTTCCCGGCCCAATCGTTCGATGACCTTACTCGGGGTCCAGTGCAATTCGTCGTCCTCATCGCCGGTGTCGAGAGCCTTTTGTTTGGCAGCCTCCTGTTCCTCCAACATCTTATCCAGGATTGGGACCACCCAGTCTTCGAAGGAGCAGTAGTTACTATTTGGCACGAGAAGGTTTCCAATGCGGTTCAATCCTTTGGCGCGCAGACCGGCCCCGGGTGCGGTGAAAGAGCCAAGATATGTCGGGGCTAGGCATTTGATCAGATCTTCCTCCACTCCTCCGGCAGTAGTGACGATGGCAGAAACATGACGGTTGCGCACGAGGTAACGGATGGTGTCTCGTAGACCGGAGGAAATCAGATTCGAGGTGTAGCCCAGGAAGATGGTGGTTTTTTCGCCTGTCTCGGGATGCTGGTATGCGCGCTGTACAGGTCAGCATTGGAGCTTGGATAATGGGGAGAAATTTCACGTACCATATCATTAATGATGCGAGAAGCCTCAGCAACACCGCTACCCTGAAAACCGGTATGGATCATGTTGTCTACCAGCTCAGCGGCGGTAATATCACGACCCTTAAAGCGATCAAAGTCAACCCCGCGGACCTGGTGGGTGCCCTCAGGAACGGGCTCTGATGCGACAAGCACGGCATTTGTGGCTGAGGAGGGGGCCACATCAGGATTGGACGCCATGATGGTAGTTCTATCAAGAAATCAGGAATGGTGGATACGAGAGGGACAGTGGGATGTTCTCAACTGTCGCGGGGAATTTTTTTTCATGGCGGGGGATTCGCTGTCTGTAAAAAGAATAGTGTAAATGCCTTAGGTGTCAGTACTTAATCGGAGCTATTCCGTATGTGTACTAGTATTGACACCTGAAGCTCTATTTGCACCTCAGGCACCTACAGCTGCCAACCAATCAGCAGCCGTGATTTCAGCTTCGACCCGTCTTTTCGACCTCTTCCATTCCTCCATTCCTTCTCCATCCACTTTCAGTCATTCTTTTTGCCTCTCTTTTCCTTTCTTTCTTCTTCCTTTTTCGTTGGTTTTTCCCACTGATTTGACCTTTGTGGTTGGTGGACCGCGTCTTGACACTTTTCCCTGACTCAGTCCAGCCAGCGACAGACACCGTTACGGATTTCTGCGTGTGGACTCGACTCGACCTCGTCCTTTTCCGAGTCTTTTCACTATTACTACTGTCAATATCCCCTTTTCGGCCTTTGTCATTGTTCTTATCCGATATTATCAAATTGTGTCTGCTGGAATCCGGACACTTCACATATCCGGATCGGATTCGATTCTTCACATTGCCGCCGCGGTGGTCACGGCTACTTACAGCTTCTTGCGCCTGCGGTGACTCCTCGTCTTAGGCTCGTCATCGGATCTGTGAAGCTGCGTGTTCTCAGTGTCGTCAGTGTATGTCTCATTCTACCGCTTTCTGTCTCTCTACATGTCATTATCTCCCCTGTTCTTCCCTCGAACCTCCCCTTTCCTCTTTTGGCCTAGTGCATGACATAATCCTTCATGTGGGTCCCTGCATTTGATCCTGGGTCCAGATCACGTGTTCTCCACATATTCTCTCTGTTGTTCCTTCATTCCACTTTCGCGCCTTACGAGTCATCCATACTGAGTTATTGGCTGAAGCTGACCAGTTGTAGGAGGGATCCTTCACCGGCTTCGGGAACTAGCATGCGCTGGTGATGTCTTCACGATATCCCCCATTATCTGGGTTCAATCCCCGGGACCGTTCCCCCCAGCGCTTCGGTGACCGTCGACCTCCTTCGGGTCCTCGTAGCTCTGATGATGCGATTCCGCCGCCTCTGGGTCGCGAGCCCCCCCGCGGTCCCAAGGCTTTGATCGACCAACCTCCGCGAGGCCATTACATTGGTAGGGGCCGAGGTTACGGCCGCGGTGGTGATTTCCGTGACCGGGATCGAGACCCGCGGGACCGTGATCGTGATCGGGATCGTGACTTTCGGGATCTTCGAGATGGTCCCCCTCCCTTCCGTCGTGATCTTGACCGGGATTGGGGTAGCCGTCGGGATCGCGATTTTGACCACAGGGATCCTCGGGGTGGCTTCGGTCGTGGCCGTTCCCGCTCCCCGCCGCCGCGCGATTTCCGTGACATGAGGGAGCCCTTGGTCCGCGACCCAGACCTCGTTCGAATGCGCCGTGGCTCTCGCGACAGCATACTATCCGCCTCGTCTATAGGCCCCCCCGACGGCCCTCCAGCAATCGGCCATCATCCTCGCAGCGGGCCCATCCGAGGTCGAGGTAGGGGTGATTGGGACGGTGGACGCGGCCGCGGTGGTCGTCCTCCATTTTTAGACGACCGTGATTCTTTTCGCCGACGGAGTCGCTCGCGTGATGGATGGTGGGATCGCGACCGTGAACGAGACCGTGAGAGGGACCGAGATCGTGACCGCGAACGGATGTTGGAGATTCGAGACCGCGAACGAGACCGGGAACGCGACAGAGAGCGGGATAGAGATATCAGGGATCGTGAACGGGATCGTGAGATACTAGAGCGCCGAGCAGAACGATTTGAACGTCGAGAGGAACCGGATCGACGCCTCGACCGTGATGACCGTGATCGTGACCGCGAAAGGGATCGGGATCTTCTGGATCGTCGTGACCGTGATCGTGACCGTGAAATACTAGAACGCCGAGCTGAACGATTTGAACGTCGAGATGAGCCAGAACGACGCCTTGAACGAGACGATCGTGACCGAGATCGACCCGCTCCTGACCATTGGAAACGAGAGCGACCTCCCAGTCGCGCCGATACTCGAGTTCCTCCTCCCAGCATGGTGACCCCGACCTCCGCTTCTCATCCATCCTTACCCCCACCACCACCCGCCGCAGCGACTGTGCCTCCTGCCCCAGAGCGTCCTATGGACCATCTACCAGCCGATCTTCCTCGCAAACCGTCCGTGCCAGAGCCTCGCCGTGACATCGACCGGCCGGAGCTACTGCCACCCCGCCCGGAACCAGTTAAAGATCTCCCTGCTCCAGCGAAGCGTTCGCCTCCCCCGTCGGCCCCTCAGGTACCCGCATTTGGCTCAGTGACTGTCCCTATTCCTGGTCCGCCGGAAAAGCCCCTTACCGATACAGCGCCTGCTGGTCCGCCGCCATCTGTCAGAACAGAAGACCGAAATGAACCTCCCTCCTCGCGTCCACCAGTGCAGCCTCCCACCGGGCCGAAGGCGGAGCGGGCAGGGACACAGCCGCCGTCGCCATTGGAACAGCGAATTCGTCGTGATGACGGTCCCGAACCCGCGGGGCGGATAGATTTTGTTTCCCGCGCTCCCAAGCTTCCCTATGGCGCTCCAGGTGCTGGGCCCAGGCCAGCATCCGATTTGTCGCCTCCTACTGCCCCAGCAGCCATGGCCAAGCCCCCGGTTCACCAGGAACCACCGTTAGCAACAAGACCCGGTCCAGCACCAACGTCACCAGTTTTTGAGAGGCGGCAGCCACCTCCTGCTGCTCGAGCAGTTTCTCCCACGTCTCCTCGCATGCAGCACAGTATCCCAACAGGCCCACGTGCCTTCCAGCAACGACCACCACCCTCGCCAGCACGCGGACCACCCAAAGGTAGTAAACAATGGGTTCGTCCGGGATATAGTCACCCACCGTTCGGACCGAACTCGATCACGCTACCAAAGCGGGGCTCCTTTGATGGAAAAGAGCGAGCTTTGTCTTTCAGTGAAGAGCCGAAACGGGAGCCACCACCGCCACCATCCCCTACTCAATATGACAGCGATCAGGAACTCGAAGCTGGTGAGATCGCGCCAACGAAGGAACCGAAGGACCTGGAACAACCACCAGCATCAGCAGAGCGCCCAGAGCGCCTCGAGCGTCCCAAGTCTGTACGCGAGCCTACGCCTCCGCCTCCACCAGCACCAAACCCTCCCGTGGAACAACGGGCAGTGGAGGAAACGAAGAAGCCCGATGAGCCATCTCCGGAGGACACCGTGATTCCAGACTTTGGCGCCGAAAGCGACGAGGATGAAGATGAAAATGTTGTTTTTACGCAGGATTATCTCGAGGAGCGGAAGCGAATTTTTGAGAAAGATATGCAGGCGTTGCGGGCAGAGATGCCCAGGCCTCCATTGGAGGACCCAACAATTGTGTCATTACTTATGCGCATTCAACTTCTAGGTATGATAGCTCATGATGTACCTGAACCCGTTCGTGAACCGGTGCCCGCCCTTGAACCAGCACAAAAACCCGCGCCTGCACCTGAACCCGAAGCAGAGCCACAGCCGGAGTCACCACCCGAGCCAGCAAAAGAGTCGGAAAAGGAACCAGAAAAATTGCCTGAACCGGAGCCTGGACCAGCTCAGCCGATGGAGATAGACGAAATCCATGAGACAGACAAGGCAGCAGATGAGACAGTAGAAGAGATTCCGAAAGAAGAGCCTATTGCTCCAGCGAAGGTCAAACCAGATGACGAACCACCGGCTAAGGTTGTTCTTGAATCGCTTCCAGATGCCAAGGCTATCACGGTTGAAAGTCTGCCGTTCTTGAACACAGGCCCTCCCACACCACTCTCCGAACTTGACGTGTATCAGGAAAATGCAGCCAATTTCGAAACCATACGAGAAACGTTGCGCCAGGAATTGAAGAAGCAACGTATGGAAATTGCGCGCAAAAACGCTGTGCTTCGGGAAGAATACTTGTCCATCTACAAGCCCTGGAGGATGGAGATCTGGGAGATGGATAACGAGAAGGGGAAGAACAGTCTCACACCGGGTCAGACGCCGCCGCCTCCCCCACCAGCCATGCCACTGCCGACTACCACAGCGGAGGCAAGGAGGTATAAGGGCAATAGCGAGCTCGATTTCCAAAACGCTCTTCGTGCGTCCGAGATCTCAGCCCAAGAGGAATTGGAGCGACGCCGTGGAAGCAAAGCTACTGCTCGACCGGACCCCAACAGAGAGGCGGTTATTCCGAACATGTTGGAGCCGCCTGAGGTAAAGGCAGGGGTTTACAAGGACACGAACAACATCGTACCCGTTTCAAATGCCATGGAAGTGTTTGGATTCTTCCCACCATCGAACGACTTCACTCCGCTGGAACATGAGCAGTTCACCAATGCTTTCATGGCCCATCCTAAGAAGTGGGGCAAGATTGCTGCAGAACTACCTGGACGAGATTACCAGCAGTGTATCATCCATTACTATCTAACCAAGGAAGAAATCAAGTACAAAGCCAAACTGAACAAGCGTTGGAGTCGACGTGGTCGTGCGAAGCGATCGGCACGGCCCAAGTCCAATGCGCTCATGGTTGATCTCGGTGTGGTCAAGCCTGATTACGAAGGCGAGGAAGAGCCTGCTCCCGTTACGGATACCGGTCGTCCGCGTCGCGCAGCTGCGCCTACATTTGGAGACACTGGTGTTGATGTCGAGCATGCGACCAATGGCCGACGAGGCGCTGCCAAGGATACCGGAGAGCAGCCAGAGAAACCGGCTCGAAGAGGTCGCACTGGCCCTGGGTCTCGTGGTGGACGACGGGGCAAAACTGCTCAACAACATCAACAGCAGCAACAGCAGCCGTCTCAGCCTCCAACGCCGCAAGAGCAGCCAGCCGGAAGCATCTCCATACCAGTCCCAAGCGCGATTCCCCGTATTCCCAAGCGTGAAATTACAGAACCTGTATTGGATAGCGCATTGGAGGCAATGGCACCGCGGCCGAAAGAGGCACGCGAGAAAGAGCAACAAGACATCCCTGCTCCTCCTCGCGGGAAAGCTGGGCGCATACGTCAAAAAGACGGCGTTTATGTCTTCGAATCGAATGAACCGGAGCCTCCAGCCCAATTCAAGGCACCCGATGTGGGTGGTTATGGCTCAATGCAGCCAACCAGTTACTGGTCTGTGCCTGAGCAGCGCGACTTTCCGTTGTTGCTTGCGCATTTTGGCAAAGATTGGGAGGGCATTTCAAATTTTATGAAGACGAAGACGACTGTCATGGTAGGTCTTTCGTTTCATGTTGATCTCACGAGACATTCTGACTCCTTTACAGGTCAAAAACTACTTCCAACGCCGAGTTGACGGGGGGCACAAGGAATTTGAGGACATTGCTGGCGAAGCGGAGCATAAGAAGGCGCGTGGTGAGCACACAGGACCGTTGCCTACCCCCAGTGGTCCTACCAAACGACGCTATGAAGCGACTCCGTCCTCAATCGTGCCTCGACCGCTGGCTCCGCACACTGATCCTCTCGAGTTTGACAAGAAGCCTGTTGGATTGTCTTCTCAGGCTGTTCCGCTGCATACACGAGCTCCCTCTGAAAAGGAGCGGAATATGCCAAGATTCCCGCCCCTTGCCCAAGCTAGCACTGCTCCAATGACGACCACCGCGCTTCTCAACGAAGATCCTCGAACGGCTCGTGCTCCTAGTGGCATGACACGATTGCCAGGTCCCAAGATGGGTCTATTTACCGAAGACAGGCGAGAGCCGCCGGCGACTGTGTTGTCTCAGACGGTACCTCGATTCCAGGATGCACATATCCCGGCACGCCAGACACCCTTGTCAATGCCCGAGATGGCGCGAATGGAGCCCTTGCACCATTCAGGTTATCGCGATGTCCATGGTTCGCCGTTGCTTGCTCCCCAGGGCACCGCTCCACAACCGCCTCAGCCATCGCTCATGCAGTCACAACCGCCGCCTCTCGTGTCTCACTCTCGCCACCCCAGTCTCGGAAAGGCGCCCGGATCGCCAGTACCACCACCACTTCAAAGACTGGACCACGACATTTCTCCAATCCGACGCGATTCAGTCAGCCAAAGACCGTTGTACCCTCTGCCCAGCCAACCAGCCAGTATGTCTCAGCCCGCGCCAGTGCTGTCGCCGCCAAAGGAGTTTTCTCGTCCTAGTTCGACACTTCCCGAACCCTCAGAGGGCCCTCCCAAGCAGGTACCAGCGAAACGGTCGAATATTATGAGCATCTTGAACGACGAGCCGGAAGACCCGCCTCCGCCAAAGAAACGATATACTGGCGAACAGGTTTCTTCGACTCCGTCAAGCGCCGTGTCTCCTTCACGCCCAGTATATGCAGGCATGCCGCCGTTGTCGCAGCCAGGCCCTCAGTCGCGACAAGAAGAGCAAAAGACGCCAACCTATGCTCACCAAGCCCCAAGTCTGTCATCCTCTCGCTCGTACTTTGACTATCATCAGCCATACCCGTCTGTTTCAGCGGGCTCTGCTACGCCATCCAACAACGATTGGATGGCACGGTTTGATCCTCGAAACCAGCAACAACAAGTACCCCCACCGCAGTCAATGAGCACTCGATCAGCGTCCATGGCTTCTCAGCCGCCATATTCGCCATACACATCAGGGCAATCCCAGCAAGCTCCGTCTCTAACGAACCTGACTGCACCTTCGCCGGTTCCTTCGCCAGCTCCGGGTCAACGTCCTACGTACCAGACGTCTGTGTATGCGCAGTCGCCGTCGATACCTTCCTCACGAGAGTTGCCGTCTCAACCTGTCTATCGCCAGTCTATGGGGTCGCCCCCGCCGCGCAATAGCGGCTTGGCATACAGTTCCCGACAAGGACCGCCAACGCCGATACAATCATCTGCTAGTCTATTGAACATGCGGCAATCATCTGCAGCACCTTACGGATCTACAGCAACAACTCCAACCTTATCCCAACCCGGTGGTCACCAGAGCTACCAGCAGCATGTGCAGACCATGGTCAATGGCGCACACCAGCAACAAGCCCACCGATCTGCTCTTGGCTTGGCAGGCAATCAGTATGGCCGTAGCACCCCACCACCACAGGCTACGACGTCTCGTTCGGCTGCTGGGCAGCCCCCGTCGTTGTCTATGGGGCGTTCATATACGCCCCCAGCGGTTCTACACCCTAACCCAAGCGGGGGTTTGAGCTATGCGCCGAGTGGGCCCTCCCCGGCTGTCGGGCCGGTACACTCACTTCATGCACGCCACCCGGGAATGAGCGAGGCCACGCCCGGTCCACCTGGGGGTAGTCACCATCATCGGGTGTATAGTCAGGGGTCGAACGCGGGGCCACTTCCAGGGCCGTTGACACCACAACATCAACATCCTCGGTAGTTTTCTTTTCGTTTCATCATGTACATATCTGCAATTCAGATTTCGATACACTTTGCTGTACCTTTAATTTTTCTGTAATTGCTGTGCTTTTTGGTTGTTTGATTCTCGCTTCTTCATTCTGGGACACGAACATCTCGATATAATTCATGTACAGCAAATGATTTATGGATGGATGGTTGATCCGTTTTCTGAGTCGTAGAAAGTCACTGGGTTTGGCTGACATGAAACATCCTGAAACATGTTTCAGCTGTGATAGAGTTGATTCTAGAACTTCCCCTGGGTGTATATATATCTGAATGCACCAATGGAGCAATAAAAGCAGAAGCATATACAGAAATGTCTACCTGCACAGAACAAACTACTTCATACGAACAGACTAAACTCGCCCGTCGGCACTACGAGCATGCCATCTTACAAGACGCTCTTCGGCGGGGGATGCCCTATCACCAGATCCCCGTCGTTCTAGCCACAGCAACAGAACAATCAAAGTCCTGTATGTGGTGACTTTTACATCATATCTATATAAGCCCGGACTGATATATTTGCCATTCAACGCAGATTCACACCAACAGCACCACAGACACGGACACACAGGACCATTGGATGATAGCTTTCTTCGTCGAACATACAAAGGGCGGGCGTGTGCTTGGGTGGCTCCGGCGTTTCATTCTGGGTTTGAGGCTGTTAGGAATGAATATGGTTATGGAAAGGGACAAGGGCAAGGGCAGCAGCAGCAGATTTATTTTCATAATTGGGTTCCTGGGGACAGTGATTGTCGGAAGAAGAGGAGGGGGAAGATGAAAGCAGTTAGGTAAATAGCTTTGTACGTCTGATTCTGTATATGTTATGGACACCATTTCTATATCTTAGTTTCCCTCCTTAAGAACACTATGCAGTCTCCTGAACCCTTTCCTCCACCTCCTTCTCAGACCTCGTCTCCTCCGGCCCTCCCGCATTCCGTTCCATGCACCATAAGCACAAATTCTTCAACGAGAACGGCACATCTTCAACATCCATAACAACTTCAACCATATTAAACTCCTTCCCAACCCGAAGCTGCTTATCCTCTAAAACCTCCCCGAGCTCACCCCACGTCATCGCCCGTCTAGTAAACACCGGATACTCCGGATCATCCCTCGGAGGCCCAAAACACCACGGCGACTCGAGATACCTCCACGGCTGAACCCAGTTATGCCTTGCCTTCATACCATGATATACCACCCAATCGTATACCCGTCGTTATTGATAAGGAAGATGACAACATCGACCCCATTGCGGATCATATCGCTGACCGACTGCGCACTCATCTGAAAGCTGCCATCTCGAAGAAAATCGTACGCCCGGATGCTGGACACGTGCCGTCGGCGATCTGCTCTGCTCGTGCTATGGCTGCCCCTGTGCACGCACCCGGCATGTAGCCGATGGAGAGCTAGATGGCGGAGTTGATCATGGTGGTCTGCAGGGGGAGGGCGAACTCCCTTCCTCCGGAAGATGAGGTCCCGGTTTCCGTCATGACAATATCGCCTGGGCGGAAGAATTGCGAGACCCGCAGCCAGAAGGTATTCTAGTCGATGGTTGCGTCTTATTGTGGTGCGGGCAGTTTGTCGCGGATTTGCAGCATGTTTCCTAGCTCGGGGTACGGGTTTAAGCGCGGTAGTCTGGAAGTATCCAGATGGGCGAGTAATTTGCGGAGAAAGCCCCTGGTATTGACATCGCAGTATAAGGCGCCACAGATTTCAATTGGGTCCTGGCCGATTTCGACAGTAACGTTGCGGTTGGTTAGGGTTGTCTAACCGTAGGTGTTTGTATCGGCATGGAGGGGGGCGATTCGCACGATTAGATCGCATGAGTTGACCCATGGCATGTACACGTGTTTGCCTGCGGCGCCTGCGTATACACCGTGGAAGTTTGGGTATGTTTCGTTCACGATTCCTTTTCCGAAGGGCATCGTTGAGGTTGGGAATCCGGTTATGCGGACTAGCTCGTCTGCTTCCTCGCTGATGCCATATCTAGGCGCGAACCCGTCCACAATGATCAATGGCTGTTTGGCAGCGTACAAGCGCCGAAGTAGGTCTTCGATGGCGGCATTTTCGATAACCTCATCATTCTCAGGCAATGGAAGAGAAGGTTGAATATCATCCCCTAATCCCTCTGTTGAAACCCTCGCCTGAACAAGATCCGTCGGCAACTCAATGTAGACAGGTCTACTCTACAACAAACCTTCCTCAGCTCCTCATCCAGCATCTCAGCCGCAGTCCCAGCATCATTTAGATTCACCTGCGCCCAAGTAAACCCCTCGTAGAGCTTCGCATACTTCCTAAAGTCTCCATCCCCGAATGAATGATGCATAGTCAACCTTGCCTTCTGCGACATCGTAGACGGCACACCAACAATATGCACAGCCGGCGCCCTCTCAGTAAACGCCCCGCCAACCGCATTCAGCACTGACAGTTCCCCGACGCCAAAGGCTGTGATTAGCGCTGAGATTCCCTTGATGCGGGCGTATCCGTCTACCGCATAGCCGGCGTTGAACTCATTGGCGTTGCCAACCCAGTTGAGGCCTGCGGGCTCGATGTAGTCCAGGGCGACTAGGTTGAAGTCGCCGGAGACACCGTAGAGTCTATCTGGGATGGGTTGTATGAGAGCTTGACATATTGGTGGTTCTCAAGTGTATGAAATCAGGGGGTGGATTATGGACAATATGACTTGGATTTCCTGACAACTATATATAACTACTCGTAGATAGCCCCAAAACAAAGACTCTATGGGGCGTGCTTGTGATGTCAACTGGGCCGCAAGTTGTAACATAGCGCTAAGGAACATTAAAGCGGGGTGCTTTATGTGCCCCTCGGAAGTATTCTAACCCATGATAGACATGCCGCAGCAGTGGCCCCTACCAGCGGTTCTTAACAGTGAGTAATATATCGATAGAGATTCAAAAGCGGGGAATGGATCCTCCGGAGGGGAATTCAAATTTGCCTGAGGCATAATTAGGCATAAAAGTGCATCAGGTTACATCATGGATTCTTGCACAATAAGAGAAATGCACGCCATTATAAACAGATATATTGCCATGGATCAGCTCGAATTATCATATCCGCTACCAGCGACTTCGAACTGACTTCGAACTGACTCAAAAAATCCCCAAGGGAAATGGACTCCGTAGTACGGAATACAAATACTTCAGCTGGCCATGAACAGGGAGATGGATCTCGGGGCTAACCGTGGTCAAGATGAATTAATTTACGGTTAAAAAACACAAATATTTTGGCTCGGTGACGCTATGACCGACCGAGGCTGGCTGCCCAGAGTGTTTGGCACTGAGCCTGACAGCATATATGCATTCAGCTAGCCACCAACAGCTGAAACCACACTACCGCACTGTGCCTCTTTCTCTGCGCCCTGGCGGGATACATTATAGGTTAGATAAGGACCGCACTATCTATGACTGAACCAGAATACTCGAATAATGACACTAAAGTGCACTATGAATGCATAGTGCATTTGGTTACTTGTATCGCCCGGCTGCGATCATCACGATTGAGCGGCTGAACGCCTCCACCTGGAGGGGCAATATCCAATCATGACCCAATTATGGTAAAAGCCCGCGTGCTGAGCAATAGACTTTGGGCTGAATGATGAGGTGGACGTAGTGGCATGCAGGAGAACCAAGCGAGCGGGAAATGCATTTATAGCCGGTCCTGCTCTTAGGGGATGTTGTATCTTCGAATTTTGAGTTTATCATGGCTAACGATATGGCTCGACATGTGGTCTGTATCGGCGCTGGATTTGTGGGTGAGTTATTGTCCGGCTTTCTATTTAGATGACATTGAGATGTTGACAATATAGGCGGCCCATTTGGCGCCATGATCGCATATCAATGTCCCAATACTCTGGTTACGATCGTGGACGTAGACCAGCGACGGATCGATGCGTGGAATTCTGACAACCTCCCTATGTACGAGCCGGGCTTGGAGGATATTTTGTCCAGCATCCGCCAGCGACCGACACAAATTGCACAATCCGAGTCTGGAGAGGACATGTCGAACCTGCGATTTTCGACAGAAATCGAAAAAGCCATAAACGATGCTGACATCATCGTACTATGCATCGATACACCAACCAAGTCGTTTGGCATCGGAAAAGGAGTCGCACCGGATTTGTCGAATATTCAAGCAGCCGTGCGAACAATTGCGCGAGTAGCGACGAGCGATAAGATTGTGGTCGAAAAGTCGACGGTACCATGCGGGACAGCCGAACTGATTCGCGACTTGGTGAGTTAAGTTCTCATGCAAGCAACTAAAAAGGAACAAAACTAACGACACCAGCTGGAATCCGGATCATCGCATCAAGTCCGATTCGAAGTCCTCTCCAACCCCGAGTTTTTATCCGAAGGCACAACCATCGCAGACCTGTTACATCCCTCCCGCGTGCTTATCGGCTGTCAACAAACCCCATCCGGACAAAAAGCAGCCGCAGCGCTGTCCGCCATTTACGAGGCATGGGTACCCCAGGACCGGATCAAGACGATGGACTGCTGGTCATCCGAGCTGTCCAAACTAGCAGCCAATGCAATGCTAGCACAACGACTAAGCAGCATCAACTCCCTTAGCGCGATCTGCGAGGCTGTTGGCGGTGATATTGACTCCCTCTCCATGGCATGCGGGCTGGACCCGCGCCTTGGACCCGATATGCTGAAGAGCGGACTAGGTTGGGGAGGAGGCTGTTTTGAGAAAGACGTGCTGGATTTGGTTTATATCGCGCGCACCCTGGGGTTGGACACGGTGGCGAACTATTGGGCGTCAGTGATTGAGATGAACGAGGAGCAAAAGAAACGGTTCCTGCGTCGGATTCTCTCGTGTATGCATGGTAGTGTGAGGGGGAAGTCGATTGCAATTCTGGGATTCGCGTTTAAGAAGAATACCTCCGACACGAAAAAATCGCCAGCTATCCCGGTGGTGAGGGGCTTGGTTGCTGAAGGCGCTCGGATATCCATCTACGACCCCATGGTACCCTCGACAGCCATCCTGGCCGACCTGGCGCCATTGTCAGACATTGAACTAGCACAGATTCACATCTGCGAAACGGCGTACGATGCATGCGACAACGCCGATGCGGTAACGATAGTGACCGAATGGGACGAGTTCCGAATGACGGAAACACGGAAACGAAGCTCCACACAATCGACGCAGACAGATGATGAACAGGAATGGACAGCACAACAACCTTCGACATCACGATGTCTGACGCCAGACAGCGAGGAAAATCTATTCACGGTATCACCGACGACTAGGGAGTCGGTGGATTGGGAGCATATAGTGCAAGGAATGCAGAATCCGAAGTTTGTGTTTGACGGGCGAAACATTCTGCCGGGAGAACGGATGGAGGCGCTGGGATGCCGATATGTGCGGGTTGGGCGAATGTCGGAGTGGGATGCAGTGCGTATGAATCGATACCCATTTAGCGGTTGATTTTTGTTTTCTATTTTTTGCATATGCAACGGTGCACAAGGCTATCGGCCGGGGTACTATACTCGGATTAGAGCGGTGGTGTGTACTCCGTCCAAAGTATTCTAAATAGAACACTGCCATGTACCATGGGAGGAGATCTCGGGCAATCCGAATGCAGCCTTGCGTTGATTATTTGGAATGCCTTTGCACCTCTTTCCGTACTCTGGTAGAGAATACTCAATACGTGCAATTAAATAACGGACAGAAACTGTACTCCGCCATTTCCCCAGCATTCTCAAAAACCACACCATGTGACAAGCCCCTTAGCCGTGTTATTGGGCATCCGACATTCCATGCGCCGAACCTGGTCCACCTCGACAGCGCCGAAGGTTATTGGGCACATACGGAGAATTGGTCAGGACGACTCTCAGCATGATAGAATATGTCAGAGCTGCCTAGTTATTCTGGTTTTGGCGCCATAAGCGCCTCTCTAGGCTGCAGTGCCACGAGACCACGGCACTATCCTATGGAAGAGTCGCCACTCATCCACCTTGCTCTCGCTTGTCCGTCGTCTTAACTCTACGTCTCCGTCACCTTTGCTCTACCGTGTTGTATTGTAGTCGAAATAACAAAATTCAGGCATCGCATAAAAAGAGATTTCAAGGAGCTAAGACATTGGCTTTCTGTGCCAGAGCCAGTGCTTGAAGAGTCCCAGACAATTCGCAATAATACACTAGAAAAATCTTCCAGTTGGAATACAGCGTCACATCCTTTCTACCCTGAAATATGAAGGATCAAAGGACCTGGTCCTTGAATCTCCCATCTGTCACCGGCAGTATTTGCTATGTCGCCAGCATCTCCATGAGTGCTTGGTGACAACCTTGGGTAACAGTACCTTTGATGCTTAAGTGGTGTATAAATATGGTTTGGTTGACTTCTCAATAATGCGCAATTAGGAAATAATTAATGATTTTCTTGGGTCCTATTGGGATTGCCACCTTCAGTTCCAGTACTATTCATTTCTGAAATCACTTACCTTGGATCAACTGATATCGATGGTAACCTTTTAATTCTCAATAATCAAGCCCCTCACCCAATACTGTATTGGCTGGATACTGGATAGCCTCACTGGAGAGATTCAAGACCCACAGAGTAAGTTTCTGAGCAGGACCGAAGAGACATAGGTGGTGCATACTCTATATGGCTTGCAGTCCTACTGTAACCCTTTTTGGGGTCAGTCACCATAAAATTTACCTTGGTGAAAGGCCATTTGAATTACAGCCTGAGGGTATCTTGAGGATATTCATGAATAATCACAAGCCCTGGGATATTGAAGAGATTGCTTGCATTTACACCTTTGTCAAAGCAAAATTGAATCAAGTCTTCAATGATATACACTGGGATGTACACCCAGAGAATTGTCATGGCGCAACCCCTGGAAACATTCAGAAGCTCTACACTGCTCTCTCATATATATGCCAGGCAGAAATCAGGAATCAGGAATCAGGCAGGAAAGGCTGTGCAGCGCACACCACCACAAGAATCCATATTTGATGACTGAGATCAGCCATTAACCCCAAAGGAGCATTTAGATTGGAAGTAAGTTCTCTTATTCCTGTGCATCAATGGCTCTGCTTTGCTATTTGAGTACATTGGCTATCCGCTTGGTTGAATGGTAGTGGAAAGGGATTTCCTACTAGAAGTAACAATCTCTTGTAGTCTTGAGCTGCTGCATGATGTACTTTTCAAAATCAAAGACCATGCATGTAGTTTCAACAATGCAAGAGCAGATCTCATATGGGCTGAGTGATTCTACTGAGGAAGTCCTTGACGAAACAACTCAGTCCATACTGCATGATCAACACCCCTCAAACGGGGACTTGAAGCAAGAACAACGCAATCCATTACCTTTCAAGATGATAATGAGAAACTTCCACCGCTAGCCTGAACAATAATATGGCAGGGAGCCCACAGTAACCTGTTTGGGTGGTATGTGAAAAATCCCATCCACCCCTGGGGGTATATCATGTGTGCGAATAGAGTGCAGTGCAAGGTATTGATTCGGCAGTGGAAGGCTCGTTGAAAAGATTTTGATTTCAGTGTGTCCATTATCAGTTATCATACAGCACATTGACCATCTTCCATCAGTCCAGTATTGGTTCACTGATTTGTTATTTATTTGCTTGTTAAATGTCCCCCTCAGCCGTGTTATTGGCTATCCCGACGACGTCAATGCGCCGAACCCGGTCCACGTCGGGACGGGGCCGGAGGTTATTGGGTGACCTTAGCACATACGGAGAATTTGATTCAGAAAACTCTCGGCTTGATGGAATGCCGTGGCAGAGCCGCAGCCGATGAGCGGGTTTTCTTGGTTGTTCGCTTGATTTCGGTGGTTTTTCGTGCCAGTACATGTACATTGTTATCTGTTTGTGATCCGTGAGTCGGGTAATTCTTGATTCGTGATTTGTGAGTCGTTCAGAGAACGCGATTAGGCAATCCCGATGATACTATATATTTTACGCGGGTCTACAAAAGTATAGGCGGACAATGCAGGGTATGTGCACGCCTGTAGCATGGTACAGTTCAACATTCTAATGTAGACCAGGTAGACTAGGTAGAATAGGTAGAGTACAATCCCAGATGCCATACTATCTAAAATACTCTTACCCAGTCTCTACAGGGTACTGATAAGCAGGAACACAGGAAGACCTCGGAAATTGTCTACCAGCGTTGTTACAGGATGGCATGAGGACGGGACAAGAAGAGGAGAAACTCCGTACTCCATGTTGTAGAAGATTCCGTGGACCGAGATGGACGAATCCGAGAAAATGATTGAGCCGCCTATTCCATGGCAAGAGGCACCATAGTTTAGATCACCCCATGCACCAAGGGTACTCATACATGTAAATATCTCCTTAGTACTAACTATGTATGCATCGGACCGCTTCAAGTAGACCGGCCCACGCCTCGTGATGTCATACAAGAGTCTCTGAGTCAGATAGCAATAATACCCAGGTACGGAGTCTCTGTACGGACACAAACAACACGGACCGAATACGACGTGAGCGAACAAGTTTGCCGTGTGCATTTCTGGGATTGATAATGGACTTCCCGAAATGGCAGCCGATGGCGTCAGAAGGCGTGGTAATCCAATAAGACAACTTGTAGGTATCCATCGGGATGACTGTTCTGGGTTTAGCGCCTCTTGTCGCTTAGAGAGCCAATAAGAAGGAAGGGTCTGCCGAGACCAGGGATGTGGCAATATTGAAGTATACATCAGTTTATGTTCCGATGCATGCAGTAGATATAAAGAATGCTAGGAGATGTAGGAAGAGAGATTAGAGATAGAGAGTATACAATAGAAAAAAAGATAAAAGAGTGCTTTCACTTGCACATACCGAGTAGTAGTACTTCGTACAGAATACCGAAAAGTAAACAAGACTCTGATAGCGACTCACCAGAAAGAAACACAATTGGCCGACCACCCATCGGTGACGTCGATGAAGCCGAGATCAGGCTCAACCGGAGTATGGACTTGTATGACTTCTCCTGATCCGGAAGTATGTACTTTTCGGACAGGCACCGGAGTTTGACTTATAAGAATGGTTGCCTTTATCTTTTTCTACTCTTACACTTGCATGCTCGCATATTCATTCTGTTATCATCCTTGCATATCATCTGGTGCTTACGGTCTCTCGTTCTCCACACTATTACGTTCTCCTTTTTTTCCCGTTGGCTCCATTTTTCGCTCTCTCCCCAGATTTCTCCATACTTTACTGTCTTTTCCACTGATTCGCTACCTGCTATCGCCGTTGATACCTCACAATGGCACCGTACTTTACAGAAAAAGACAAATACCGGGATCCCATTCAGGGTGAAGGTAACAGTCATTACAGCGACGCACGACAACCAGGCGACTCTCACCATGAACACGCCATCTCTTCAGATAACGACAGCGATTCCCGGGGAAAGGTCCGTTCCGACGGCAAGAGGGAGTTGACCGAAGACGAGTGCTATGACAAGCTCGGATTTTCTTTCCCTTGGTACAAGAAATGGGCCATCCTCTCGGTTATCTTTACCGTCCAGATGTCCATGAACTTCAACACCAGTGTCTATCCTAATGCCGTCACGCCGCTGTCCGAGAAATTCGATATCAGTGAACAAGCTGCTCGTGTGGGACAGATGATTTTCTTGGTCGCATACGCTTTTGGCTGCGAGCTTTGGGCTCCCTGGAGTGAAGAGTTTGGTCGCTGGCCCATCATGCAGCTCAGTTTGTTCCTTGTCAACATCTGGCAGATTCCCTGTGCTCTGGCACCCAACTTTGGCACGATTGTCGTCTGTCGCTTCCTTGGTGGCCTGAGCTCCGCGGGTGGCTCTGTCACTCTGGGTATGACAGCTGACATGTGGGAACCCGACGACCAGGGCTTTGCAGTAGCATATGTCGTCCTGTCGTCGGTGGGTGGTACCACCATTGGCCCCCTGTTTGGTGGTATGATCCAACAGTGGCTTCCTCTGGAGTGGAACTTTTGGATTCAGCTCATCTTCGGCGGTTTCACCCAGCTCGCCCATCTGTTCTTCGTTAGTGAGACCCGCTCGACTATCCTCATCGACCGTGAGGCCAAGCGTCGTCGCAAGTCCGGAGAAGACCCCAATGTCTACGGCCCTAATGAGCTCAAGGAAAACCGTTTGGAGGTGAAGGAAATCCTGCGCATCTGGCGTCGTCCTTTCGAAATGTTCCTCCGTGAGCCCATTGTCCTGTTCCTGTCGTTGCTCTCTGGTTTCTCCGACGCCCTGATCTTCACTTGCATTGAGTCGTTCACTTTGGTCTTCGCTCTCTGGAACTTCGACGCTGTCCATACCGGTCTTTGCTTCATCGCTGTCATCATCGGTTACATCGTCGCCTATCTCATCTTCCTACCAGACATCGCCCGCCAACGCTGGATCCGCCAACACCACGGCAACGCATCCCGCCTCCCCGAGCGCCGCCTCCTTCTCCTCCTTTTCATCGCACCCCTCGAAACCATCGGCCTCTTCGGCTTCGCCTGGACTTCCATGGGCCCCGAATACACCCACTGGATCGCACCCCTGATCTTCGTCTTCCTAATCGCCATCGCCAACTACGGTATCTACATGGCAACAATCGACTACATGGTAGCAGCCTACGGTGCCTACTCTGCCTCAGCCACCGGTGGCAATGGCTTCGCGCGTGACCTGCTCGCCGGGTTGTCCGCTATGTACGCCACACCCATGTACAAGAACATCGGTGGCAAATTCCATTTGCAGTGGGCTAGCACTATTCTAGGGTGCTTGGCTATTTTTGTTACGATTCCGATTTATGTGTTTTATTGGAAGGGGCCGCAGATTCGGGCTAGTAGTAAGTTTGCGCAGACGCTTGAGGCGGATAGGCAGAAGCATGGTGGCCGGAGAGTGAGTTATGAGTCGGAGAAGGCGTGAGCGATGTGTCTCCTGTATTATTGGCTTGCTTTGCTTTTGGCTTCTTGCTAAGACGCGGTTAGATTTGGATTTTAGATACCCTTGTGTACACGATATTACGCTTGCTATTGGCATTCCGTGCTACGTACTGTTATGAATATATGATTTATGATCCTACATTCGTTCAATTGTAGTCGTACCCCTTTAATAACTACAACTCATGAAATGGTACGTACTGCTAATAACTTCCTAGCAACATCGAAATCAAGCATAATCTGGGGTATCCCCAGTACACCTTACCCCATTGGCCACCCAACCAGACACAAGTAGCTTAATTCAACGCCCGTCCATTCGCGGCATTTCCTTCCGCCCCGCGGAACGCCCTCCGAAACCCCGCCCTCATGCATCGGATAACCAACAGACGGCCAAAGAAGAGATAGAATGTACTATCCGAACACTGCGCATGCCTGTAATCATCCTGTCCCTCACTGGCCACGGAACAGTCCCGTCATGACTGGACGATAGCCGATATAAAGCGCCGTCCATCTACGACTGAGGCGCTATTCTTCTCTGTCAACTTCTCTCTAGTGCAGCTCGTTATAGCAAAATGACGGCCACAACGATCGGTATCGCGGTCGTCACCGTCGTATACTTTATTATTCGCTATATGAATCGCACTGATATTCCCAAGATCAAGAATCTGCCTGAGATCCCCGGTGTGCCGCTGTTTGGGAATCTGCTGCAGTTGGGGAATCAGCATGCTACTGTTGCTGGGAAATGGGCGAAGAAGTATGGACCTGTGTTCCAAGTGCGCATGGGCAATAAGGTACTTCCTTTTTTCTAAGATCTTATGTGAATGAGAATCTATGATGCTAACAAAACAGCGCATCATCTTCGCCAACTCCTTCGACTCCGTCCGCCAACTCTGGATCAAAGACCAATCCGCCCTCATCTCGCGCCCGACCTTCCACACTTTCCACAGCGTCGTCTCCAGCTCCCAAGGCTTTACCATCGGTACCTCCCCCTGGGATGAGTCCTGCAAGCGCCGTCGCAAGGCCGCCGCGACAGCTCTGAACCGCCCCGCCGTGCAATCTTACATGCCGATCATCGACCTCGAAGCAACTGTCAGCATCGGCGAACTGCTACGGGATTCCAAGGACGGGACCGTAGACGTCAACCCGACGAAGTACTTTCAGCGGTTTGCGCTGAACACGAGTCTCACGCTGAACTATGGGTTCCGAATCACGGGCAATGTCACGGATGAGTTGCTCCAAGAGATTGTGGATGTTGAGCGGGGTGTTTCGAACTTCCGGAGTACCAGTAATAACTGGCAGGATTATATTCCGCTGTTGAGGATTTTCCCCAAGATGAATCGCGAGGCTGATGAGTTTCGGGTGCGCCGGGATAAGTATTTGACTTATTTGTTGAGTATTCTGAAGGATCGCATTGCGAAGGGAACTGACAAGCCGTGCATTACTGGGAATATTCTCAAGGATCCCGAGGCCAAGTTGAATGACGATGAGGTCAAGTCTATTTGTTTGACTATGGTTTCTGCTGGGTTGGATACGGTCCCTGGTAACTTGGTCATGGGTGTCGCCTACTTTGCTTCGGAAGATGGACAGCGGATCCAGAAGAAGGCCTACGAGGAGATTATGAAGGTTTATCCCAATGGCGATGCGTGGGAGAAATGCGTGGTCGAAGAGAAGGTCCCTTATGTCACGGCCATGGTCAAGGAAACCCTGCGCTTCTGGACTGTCATCCCTATCTGCCTACCTCGCGAGAGCACTAAGGACATTGTTTTCAACGGAGCCCACATTCCCGCCGGCACAACTTTCTTCATGGTACGCCTCTCCCCCCTTGCTTTCTTTATCTATAATCCAATGCTAACTGAATACAGAACGCCTGGGCCGCCGACTATGACGAATCCCATTTCCAAAACGCCCACCAATTCCTCCCCGAGCGCTACCTCAACCTCAGCGAAGGCTCCGGCACCCCACACTACGGCTACGGCGCTGGCTCGCGCATGTGCGCCGGCTCGCACCTCGCCAACCGCGAGCTATATGTCGCGTACGTTCGTCTGATCACGGCGTTCACCATGCACCCGGCGAAGAACTCGGTTGACCGGCCGATTCTGGATGCGATTGAGTGCAATGCGATTCCGACTGCGCTGACTACGGAGCCAAAGCCGTTTAAGGTGGGCTTTAAGCCAAGGGATACGGAGTTGGTGAAGAAGTGGATTGCGGACAGTGAGGAGAAGACTAAGGATCTGTAGTCTTTTACAAGTAGTTCCTTTGTTCTGTTATGTTGTCTGTATAATATGAAAAGAAAGGAGTATGGTAGTTATGAATGCAATTATGAACTATGAACGATGCAATGAATAATCCCTCCACACTCGTAGGCTCGGTATACATTCCGACCAAGTCCCGGCCCGAGGTGTCATCTCCACGTCCGTCCCCGCATTTCCCTACCAAATTTACCAAGATCCTCACAATCCGCACAATCCGCATATTTCCTCATATCATATCATATCCTCTCAATTACAAGAATGGACAAAGTAAGCGATTACCACGAGGATCAGATTCGTCCGCAGAAAAAGCGTCGCAAGTATATCGCTAAAGCTTGGTATGTCCCGTTTGATATGGTCTCGGAAATGGCGGAAATGCTAACGCAATGTCAACACAGCAATGAATGCAAACGTCGCAAGATCAAATGCAATGGCCAGACGCCGTGTCAGCGATGTGGCCGGCAGCGCATCGATTGTGTTTATGCGGATAATCCGCGGAGTCTAGGCGATGCATTGTACGTTAGCCCCTTCAGCTCGGAAATTGTGTCCGCAGAATGCGAAGCTGAATAAACACTCACTGTACTCATAGAACACTCGACCGCCTCTCCCACCAAATGACCGCCATGCAAGAGCAAATTGCCCTCCTCTCCTCCGCCGTCCACTCTCTAACCAGTGCCAACGGCATCCCCCGCCCCGACACCACACAAACCCAACCACAACCCCAAACATGGACCCGCCGCCTCTCCTCCGCCAAAGAAGTACTGACCTTCCAAGGCCCCACGACCTCAGCCTTCAGCTTCGACCTCGCAAAATCCAGTCTCCAACAGCGCGGGATAGTCGGTGTCGTCGACGGCGACGACGAAGACGCAGACGGTGATCTGACACAGGAACCCTCGCCGATGCCATCGCCACCTTCGCCGACACGAGACTCAGTTGATCCGTTGTGGACGATTGGCAAGAGTGAGGCGTTGAGGCTGTGTAGGGTTTATGAGGAGGAGATGGGGATTATGTATCCTGTTTTGGAGGTGGAGGAGCTGTTGGGGCAGATGCATGCTTTATATGGCGACGGGGGGTTGGAGGGCGGTACTCTGGAGGAAGGGGATGTGCATATTTTGAGGATTGTGCTTGCTTGTGCGCTGGCTGCTGAGGCTAGTGGGGGGAGTGAGTTGGCTGTGAGGTTGTTTGAGAGTGTACGCGTTGTCGCAGATGATTGTGTCTGGGGAGCGCCGGATATTAACCGCATAATCTTCTTGACATTGGTGGTGAGTTTACCTACACCCAATCGTACCATTCGAGTACTATACTGACAGAAAAGTCAATCTTTTACTTCCAAATGGACGAAGAAACCCTCGCCTGGCGCACAATCGGCATCGTCGAACGCATGTGTCTCGAAACCGGCCTCCACCGCCGCGAAACCCTAGACCAGACCTCTCTCCTCGCCTCTGCAGGCAGCAAAGACCGTCTCTCCCGGCTATTCTGGTCCGTCTACATCCTCGACCTCCGCTGGAGTTTCGGCACGGGCATGCCGTTCTCCCTCGAAGAAAGCGATATCGATCCCTGGCTGCCGGAGCCCGAGGAGAATAATTTCCCGTATCTGCGGGTGATGATCCGGTATAGTCGCATTGCGGCGAAAGTGTGGAAGTTGATCGCAGCGTTTAATAATACGGATGAGATTAAGAAGGATGAGATGAATTATCTGGATTGGCAGGTGCTACGGTGGGCGGAGACGATGCCGGAGTGTTTGCGGTTGGGTGGGCATCAAGAAGATGAACCCCGGAGTCTGCGAAGACTACGCTCGGTGTTGTATCTTCGCGCAAACCAGCTGCGCATGCTTATCCATCGTCCTGTCCTACACACCGCATCGCATATACGTCGCTATCCTGCCGAGTCCGCAACGGTGGTTGATCTAGCCAAAGACACAATCCGCTTCATCGCGCGCCTCCACGAGACATCCGACATTTACAGCAGGCAACAAGTTACTTTCAACTGGTTCTTGGTGTCCGCGCTGGCAGTTCTGTTTCTGGCCGCCGCACAAGCCCCGGGACAGTTCAATCGGGGGTGTAAAGAGGAGTTCTACATGGCTCTGGAACTGGTCAAGGGGTTCTCAACGCAGTCGTATATTTCGCAGCGGTTATGGAAGTCGATTAAAAGTTTGCGGAAACTGGGGCCGCAGTTAGGGTTATTACATGAGCATCAGCAGCAGCAACATCAAGGCGATAACACATTGAACGATATACCCGCCTCGTCGACAGTGCATACGACACCACTGGACGGAACGCAGATGACGCAGGAGCTAATGGAGTGGTTTGAAACGGTGGGTAATCTAGATACATTAATGGCTATGGGAATCCCAGGGACGAATACAGGCGTGGAAGATGGATTGGCTATGCTGGATTACGGTGGGGAGTTGTCTAGTGTTATGAAGGATTGTTTCTAGATGCAATTAAGAATACAGGCATCTTCGTCTGTCAGATCGGTTATCAGCATGTTCCCCGGTTCGTGGGCGAAAACGAGACCATCGATTTTGTCACCGGCGGATTCTACCGCTATTTGTGGCGTAACGCCGCAGCCCTTAAATTTCTTAGCGTAATCTTTAGAGATCAATTGAAGGTAACATACCCAAAAAACTGGAATCTCACCCTCCTGAATAACCGGCACCTGCCCAAAATCCGGCCGTTGAATATCCTCAATCCCCAACCTCCTCATTCCCTCCCATCCCCACGCAACCGGCTCACCGTGCGTCGACAAATACTTTCTCGTTACCTCCCTCACCTTCTCAATATCCTCAGACCTATACGGCCTCATCGACACAATACACGTAGCCTCCGTGAAGACCCCGGCAGGCAACAACGGTAAATTCGTCCGATACATCGGCACAACGGTCCCCGTCTCCTGATGCCGCGGCTTCAATCCCGCACGTCCCAACGCATCCTCGAACGAAAACGAGCATCCAATTAGAAACCCTACATAATTATCTGTCCATAGATCGAGGATGTCGCGGCGTTGTTCGATGCATTTCCCATGTTTGTAGACGCGGTACGCGGGACAGTCCGTGCGGATGTCGAAGTCGGTCGACTGGATTGTTTTGGACGGCTGGAGGGTGTGGGGATCACCGATTGGGGTTGTGGCGAGTAAGGGACAGGCGACGGGGTTGCGTCGGCAGAGGTCTTGGAAAGATTGGGCGTGGGCGGACGGGAGGATGAGAAGATTTGCTTGAAGGTTCGTAGGGGAGAGGCCGGACGTGTTTGTAATTTTGTTGGTGCGGGCGAGGATGCGGGAGTCCATGGTGAATTGCGGTCTGGATATTTCAATTGCTATTCAATTCTTTTCTGCAGACTCTACATTTGTATTGCTGTACATATACCCCTGGCATTTAGGACCTCGGTAATGCCCTGACAGTCCAAATCCGGGGCCCCGCATAGTTGTTATCTCCACTATCTCCAGCTTATCAGATAGCCACATCGGCCCGACAGCATCGGGTGCTCGTTCCGAGATAGGCATTGCTGTGTACAGAAAGTGCCAGATGTCGACTGGCCTACAAGTACTAGATAGCACGCCCATGTCTGACAGAAAGCAACAATGGACATACTCACCGAGAAAGAGATCCAACCCGTCTCCGAGCCCCAAGATGACCACAACAAGGAGCTCGAATCCGTCATCCTCGACCCGGAAAAGGAGAAGAAGCTCCTGCTCAAGCTCGACCTAGCTTTCGTCCCGATTATCATGCTCACGTACCTGTCGTGTTTCCTCGACCGCAGCAGTATCGGGAATGTGCAGGTAGCAGGGATGCCGGAGGACATCAATGCGTCGCCTAGTCAGTTCTCGACGGCGGTGTCGATTTTCTACGTGACTTACGTGCTTCTTGAGTCTGTGTGGGCGGTATTGATGAAGAGGTTGACACCGAGGAATATTCTCACGGGGCTTTGTATTGTGTGGTCGATTTGTACGATCTTCACGGGGTTCATTCAGAATGTGGCATCATTGTATGCCATGCGTTTGATTCTGGGTGCTTGCGAGGCGGGATTGTTTCCGTGCTTGAATTTGTATCTCACGATGGTTTATCGTCGGGAGGAGCAGGCGAAGCGGGTGTCGTATCTGATGAGTTGTGCGGCCATTTCAGGTGCTGTTGGAGGATTGTTGGCGTATGGATTGTTGCAGATGGACGGCATTGGAGGGAAAGCTGGATGGAGGTAATTATTCCACACCACTCTGAATGAGCAAATGCTAACCAAACAGATGGGTCTATATTATCGAAGGCCTCTTCAGCGCCATCTGCGCAATCCTCATCTGGTTCGGCCTCCCCAACGATCCAGCAAACGCCTACTTCCTCAACGACGAAGAAAAATGGATGATGCGCGTGCGCAACGAGCAACGCCGGCACTACATGGGCAGCGAAAAATTCAGCTGGGCTGAGATGCGCATCGCCCTGTGCGATCCCAAGTTGATGTTCAGCAGTGTCACGCAGTTCTGTCAGGATATTCTGCTCTATGGATTTAGCACCTTTCTGCCGGGGATTCTGCAGAGTATTGGGTATGATTCGCTTATGAGTAATGTTTTGACGGTGCCGGTGTATATGTGGGCTGCTATTGTGTTTATTGCGATTGCGATTCTGGCGGATCGATTTTCGATTTTTGCTTGGGTATGTCTTCCCCTTCACGAGGGTCCTGGTGTCTGAGTGATGCTAACGACAACGGGCAGTTCATCCTCGGATCAAACGTTTTCGGCATCATCGGGTACATTCTCCTTCTGGCTGTTTCCAATGATGCAGTTAGATACTTCGCAACATTCCTCTGCGGCATAGCTACATACACCAGCGTCGGCCTGAACATCGCCTGGTTGAACGTCAACGTCGCACCGCATTACCGCCGAGCACTTGCCATTGGTATCCAGCAAACAGTCGGCAACTGCGCTGGTATCGTCGCCGGACAGATCTATCGCAGTTCTCCGTATGTTCTTGGTAACTCGTTTTCGCTGGGTGCCTTGGTTGTAGCGCAGGGCGTGGTTTCCGCGCATGCGTTGTATGTCCGAGTGAAGAATAAGGAAAAGAGCGAAATTGAGCAGGGCAAGGAGGATACCAGACGTGTTACAACGGGTGATGGGGAGTTGGGATTCCGGTATCATTATTGATCTATGTCTATGATGTGTTATGAAATGTATACTCGAAGATTTTATATACTTGTGGTCATGTGACGCAAAAAAAAAATATATATATAATATATATTTCTCCGATTCCTGCAGAGATGAACAGATAATCAGCACAATGGACGACCAAAGAGATGCACGAGGTATCTTCCTTTTCCGTGCTGAAATACAAATATGAAGCTAATAAACAGCCATCTGGCTCGGCCATCTCCTGATGCAATCATTTCTAGCCCGATGGCTGGTCCGATCCGACCTTCCGACGGACCAGCTCCAGGTGTGTCAACACAACACCGACTAGATACCACAAACTAAGTACTAACTACCTACCAGAACCGCCTTATAAACCTAGAACCCCGTCTCCCATTCCCCGATCTCTGCCGCACTCTCAGCCTCCAGTTTCCCCTTCCCGGCAGCGGCAGAACCGCCCGGGAAGAACTGTACCTGTTCCTAGGGACAGCCTACCAAGCCTACCCGGGGAACCAAATGTCCCAAATCCAGCAGACCCTAGAAGACTATCTACAGCAGATCCCAGATCCCCTTGCTTCATCTGTACAGGAGGAAGGAAGACTGGGAACAGATACTGAGTTGGCGAGATATACATCGCTGCTGAAAGAAATGGGCGATATTCAAGGCGTGGTCCCGCAGCATGCCGAGACCATGCTCCAGCAGACTCCGCCGGTCTGGCGGGGGACGGCGAGTTATCGCGGCGTCTCGGCTGTTGGCGAAGGGAAGACTAAGAAGGAGGCGAGGCATCGGGCGTCGAAGGAGGTGTATTTACTGTTGCAGCGGTAGGCCATGCTATGTTATCAATATAGAGCGATTTTTGCATTGATACATACGATAAGACCCCGCATCGAGTAGTGTCTCTTGGCGGAAAATTTTCACGACGGTCAATAAAACAACTTCCGAGTGAAAAAAGAGGGTAAGAGGATAAATCAGATAACAATGTCTGATAAAGAAATCCTCATCCAAACAATTCCTGCCTCCGATGCCCAGGATGTAGAAAAATCGCAGCAGTTCACATTCCATGAGCATTCGACCGGCTTCTGGCAGGCCCTCCGTTTAAACTGGCCGGCTTTTCTCTGGGGGCTGTTTATTAATTTTGTATGTCTTGAGAAAGGAAAGATTTTTAAGTAGATACTGACCGGACACAGGCCACCATCCTCAAAGGCATCGACGGAGGTGTCGTTCGCGGCCTCGTTGGCCTCAATGCTTTCAAACACACCTATGGCTATAACTATCATGGCGAGTATGTCATTGCTGCACATTGGATCTCGGCATTTAATTATGCCAATCTCCTCGGGGCCATCGTGGGCGCTTTATGTTCGGGTCCGGCGTATGACCGGTTCGGTCCGCGGTTGATGATGACGATCTGCTCGCTTCTGTCAATCGCATTTATTTTTCTGCAGTTCTTCAGTCACACGCCGGCGCAGTTGTTCGTTGGTCAGCTGATAAATGGCTGCATCATCGCGTTCTATCCCATCTGTGCGTCGGCGTATGTCAGTGAAGTCACGCCGTTGGCATTGCGCGGATGCGTAGCTTCCATGACGAATCTGGCATTCTCGATCGGTTCGCTCATTGCATCGGGTATTCTCAAGGGCACCGAGTCAATGGATAGCATATGGTCGTACAAGATCCCCATTGCAACGCAATGGATCATGCCCGTCGTTATCCTCTTAACCATCGCCTTCTGTCCAGATCCCCCATACTGGCTCTGCCGAAAAGGTAAGACAGATGCTGCGCTACGCTCACTGCGCCGATTAGCCACGCCACAAATTGACGTTAGTTTCAAACTGGCACATATCCAAGAAACACTCCGCCTAGAAGCAGGTTTCAAAAACCACTCCAATCGACCAAACTACCTCGAGTGTTTCCGCGGCCCTGACCTTCGTCGACTGATTATTTGCGTCATGGCATATGATATGCAGGCTTTCGCGGGTAACGTCTTCTTCATCAGCTACGCCGTGCATTTTATGGAAGTTGCTGGGTTAAGCTCCTCCGACGCGTTTTCTATGAACCTCGGCATGACTGCAATCGGCCTCGTGGGTACTTGCGTCTCATGGACACTGTTGTCATGGGTTGGTCGTCGACCCGTGTACCTTGTCGGGTGCTCTGTTCTTTGTGCGCTGCAGCTCACCATCGGTCTGGTTGACGCTATTGCTCCTCAAGATGATAGCGGTAATAAAGGTGCGACATGGGCGCAGTGCGGTCTGATGATTGCCTGCACGTTAGTTTATGACTTGACTCTAGGTCCATTCTGCTACGTGCTGCTAGCAGAGGTGTCGTCTGCGCGGCTGCGCGGGGCTACCGTAGCTTTATCGACGGTTAGCTGCTTTATCTGGTCGATTGTGTTTGCCGTGGCCATTCCGTATGCCATGGATAAAGACGAGGCGAACTGGGGTGGAAAGCTGGGGTTCTTGTTCGCTGGAACGACACTGCTGTGCTTGGTATATTGCTTCTTTTGCTTGCCGGAGACTAAAGGGAGGACGTTTGAGGAGTTGGATATCCTGTTCGAGAGGAAAGTGCCGAGTCGGAAGTTCAAGAATTATCAGATTGATATGGCTATTGAGCGGGAGAGCACTGCTAGTTCAGAGTCATGAAAGCTAGAAAGCATGCTATTCATTATTAGTTTTGAGGGACAAATCGGGAACTAAGCTCGACTTCGAACATGCTTCTTGTCATCCAACCTCCTCCTCGGAATCTTCCTTATCACCAATCAGTACTGAACGATATCAGTATCCACCATTAACTCCCACGTACAACTCAACAACCTTGCGTTTCTTACTAGAACAGTTGTCAGCATAGAATCCAAGTCTCGAGATTAAACGTGTAGTACTCACTCGACTTGGCTGCTCTTACCAACCACCACACACAATCCCTCGAACCTGGGTTTACGCTGCCAGTAAGTACCTTTCAGCAACAGACACAAATAACCAAGTAGGAACCAAATCACTGAATGCTCACCTTATGCGCCGTGCTGACGTGTTTTCGGATGGCTGAGCCTTTCTGTTTACCACAACCACTGCTGTTACGGTGTTATCAACAGGGATCAGTTAATATTTGAAGAAGATCCGGACTCATATTTCGTAGTCGCAGAATGGGCATCTAACGGCACAGTTTGATATGTCCTGGTAGATGTAATTAGCACCAGGAAAATATAAAGGGGTCCAGAGGCATCCAAACTATCTCTTCGTTCATGCACCACTTGGAGAAAGCCGAAAGGCCTTGGTGTTCGTTGCAGTCGCAGATCTTGATCTGAAGGTTAGTTGTGTCATGGCGGCGAGCAGGTCGATGAGCGGCTGGTCCAGGGTCACCATTCTGGTCATTGGTAGCGTTTAAATCCGGCTTCTCAGGTCGCGTAGTAGCCATTGTCAACGAAACAAGTCGAGAGGATATCAAGCACTGAGAAGTGGCCGGTAAATCCGAAGAATGCCAGAAAAGGTGGTTGGTTGTAGGGAGAAGAAGGGAAAGGGAAAGAGAGACCGCCTGAGAAGTTCACTATAGACGGTGAATACGCCAGCTTTGTACTCTCCTTCCATGGCTTCTCTTCATTTCATCACATCAATTCGAGTTCAGCCTATAAGGATATCTGTGCCTAGAGGACGTAAAGCTGAAGAAGTATTTGATATGGCCTTAGAGCTAATACGTGCACGTAGTGCTTCTGCAGAGTAAATAGCCGATATCGGATCTGATAAGATCACGATCAGTATATAGACCAAGCGAGTACCTCGTCCTTTCAATATACAAAACTGTAACAATGTTCTCAAAACTCATACTAATCAACAGGATTGTTCTTCTCGCATTTCCAACTAACTTGGGTGTTGCCCCGGTTTTGCGTGGTACAGGGACATGGGTCCAAGGCGTTTATCCCGTACGGGCCGTATCTTGCTAAAGCTCCAGGTTCGGCGTATAGGCGGGTGTCTGATAAGGTGACTGCTATTGTCTCCGATGAGAAGGGGAATGGGGGAAGGGTCCAGCTACGATCAGGGGAAATGATTGACTATGAGTATTTGGTTTTAGCGACGGGGTCGTCGGCTACGTTGCCATCGCGTGTTGGGGAGTAGAGCAAGGAAGATGGGATACTGGCACTGTGGGAAGAACATCAGCGGTTGCGCGAAGGTCACAATTTGGTTGTGATTGGGGGTGGACCTGCTGGGATTGAATTGGCTGCTGATGTGAAGACTGAGGATCCGGAGAAGAATGTCACCCTGATCCACTCGCATGGAGCGCTGTTGAATAGCCATTTCGGAATGGAAATGGGTCAGCGCGTGTTGAACGAATTGGAGACGCTGGGTGTCAGAGTCATCCTGGGTGAACGGCCATCTGCGTCGGACAGAACTACTGAATTGACGCTGAGTGAGCACGGGCGAGAAGATCTCGTGTGACTACTTGGTACGCTGCTTTCCTGGTGATAGAGATAACAGATACTAACTGCTGCAGGTCAAATGCATCGGTCAGAAACCCAGTTCAAATCTTTTGTCATCCTCGGTTTCTCGCTCGGGACATATCCAAGTCCGACCATCGCTGCAACTAGCCGATCCATTCCTGGGTAATGTCTATGCAGCTGGCGACATTATCGACAGGGACATCATCAAGAACGGCCGGGCAGCTATCGAGCAAGCCCAGATTGTAGCACAGAATATCGTCCGGCAAGGCGGATATGGTAATTTCGATGAAGAATAAGCGAGATGAATTGGACAGCGAAATGGTCTGGCGGTTTTTCGGGGCGAAGCCGTACGAGGACCCTGAATGAACCAGGATTGTGGTATAGACTGTTACTGGTAGCATCATAGCAAACATCACCGAACCCACCGATATAAATACCCCGCTTCCACTTCACCTCTCCAATTTCCACCAAACACAGTCAAAATGCAGCCTGGCGACTCCTTCCCATCTGACGTTGTCTTCCAGTACATTATCCATTCTCCTATTTTTCTTGGATGAATCAACACTAACCTGCAACACAATAGACACATCCCCTGGGCTCCCGAGAGCCAGGAGGTCACTTCATGCGGCATCCCGATCGCCTACAACGCCTCCAAAGAATGGGTCGATAAAAAGGTCGTCCTTTTTTCTGTTCCTGGAGCATTCACACCGACTTGCTCTGTTGAGCATCTCCCGGGTTATTTGAAGCGTCTTTCCGAAGTTAAGGGCAAGGGAGTTGACGTTGTGGCTGTCGTGGCTTCCAATGATCCGTTTGTCATGAGCGCCTGGGGAAAGGCTAACGGGGTAAAGGAAGACATGGTATGTCTCATTACCATTCCACTAATTACAAGAGTATGATTGCCTTATACTAATGAACAGCTCTTCCTGTCTGACCCCGATGCCCGCTTCGCGCAGCAGCTCGGATGGGCGAATAACGGCAGGACCGGTCGCTGGGCTATGGTGATTGACCATGGGAAGATCGTGTATGCGGATATTGAGAAGGAGAAGGGTGTCAAGGTTAGTGTCATTGAATTGGCTTGCTTCCTGTATAGCATGCTAACTGTGGTAGGTCTCTGGTGTCGATGCTGTCCTGGCCCATCTGTAGAATACCGCACTGCTTTTATTCTGCAACTTGATAGACTCAGCCTTGTCCCTTCAAGAGAATCAAGCCGATTCCTGTACAAACCGATATTTCTGGGCATGCATAGCGAGCATATTAACGCCGAGAAATTTCCGTCTTTAAGCTCAATTAATCAGCATGACTAAGCTCTATCCCGCGTGACGTCATCGCTCTCAGTTCTGCAGCTTTCCTCCAGAGTACTTCAACCCCTTTACCGTATCTTAGCTTCATCTCTGTCTCTCTCTCTCTCCTAATACAGTAGTACAATCAATTGCAGACATTCACAATGGCGCCTAAAGTCCTCATCGTCCTTTCCTCCCACGATCACTTCCCCGCCAATGGCAAGCCCACTGGCTGGTACCTCGTACGTCTGCACCATCCCTACTCTCGGTGATTTTATTCTAACGAGACAGCCCGAATTCGCCCACCCTTACCATGTCCTGAAGGACAAGACGGAGCTGGTCATTGCCTCGCCCAGGGGTGGCGAGGCACCCCTTGACCCCAGCTCTGTCGAGATGTTCAAGAACGACCCTGTCTCCGCGGACTTCCTGCAGAACGGCCAGGAGTTGTGGAAGAACACGGTTAAGTTGGCGGATGTGTTGCCGCGGGTTAATGAGTTTGATGCGCTTTTCTACGTGGGTGGTCATGGACGTAAGTTCCCATTTGTTTTCTGTGTTGCGTTGGAATGATAATTGATACCGAGATAGCCATGTACGACCTGCACTACGACCCGACCTCCCTCGCCCTCATTCAATCTTTCTCCGAAGCCAAGAAGCCCGTCTCAGCCGTCTGCCATGGTCCTACCGTCTTCCTCCGCGCGACTTCTGCCTCTGGGCAGCCTTTGCTCGCCAACGCCTCTGTGACTGGTTTCTCGAATGTCGAGGAGGACCAGGCTGGTCTCACCTCTCTTATGCCGTACATGCTTGAGGATGAGCTCGTCCGGGTGACAGGTGGTCAGTATGTTAAGGCTGACCAGCCTTGGGGCGAGAAGGTTGTTGTTTCGAAGACTGGTAATGGTGCGGTTTTGATTACTGGTCAGAACCCGGCTAGTGCTACCGGTGTTGGACAGGAGATCCTTAAGGCGCTGGGTATCAACTAAAATAATGCTGTGTATGTACGCTGTTTGCAGTATAGATATAATTGGTACCATATAAAATATATAATAGTTTCTCGGAGTAGTCTACAGCTTGGCCCGCACGTCCTCACGAACAACCAAACTACTAGCAGGCTTATTCTTAAGCAGCCGCCGTAGAATCTTCCCGCTCGCACTCTTAGGTACCTCCTTCACAAACTCCACCTCTGCAACCGCCTTATGTCGAACCTTGTTATCATGGACATATTTGATCAACTGTCGTCCAAGCTCCACCAGGGCCGCTTCGTCAAGACCAGCCGCTTTCGCAACTACAAATGCCTTGGGTCGTTCTCCGGAATATTCGTCAGGTATTGAGGTAACAGCGGCATCGGCGACAGCCTCATGGCCCAGCAGAAGATCTTCCAATTCTGCCGGCGACACGCCAATACCCTTGACCTTGATCATTTCCTTAATGCGGTCTGTGATGGTGATGAAGCCTTCATGGTCAATGTAGCCCACGTCACCTGTGTGTAGCCAGCCATCTGAATCGAAGGTTTCGCGGGTGGCTTTCTCGTTGTTCAGGTAACCCATGGTAATTTGTGGTCCACGAGCGAGAATCTCACCCTGCTCGTTGTAGCCGACCTCCTTGCCGGTCTCGACGTCGATTATTTTGACATCCGTATTGGCGACGATGGTGCCCACGCGCGCTGCGTATTTGTACGATTGCTTGTCCGGGGGGTGAGTTGTGATGCAGCTGCACGATTCTGTCATGCCGTAGCCCTGCTTGAAGCCGGTCTGGGGGAATTTGATCTCGAGCTTTTGTAGCAGTTCGCCGGAAATAGGTGCGGCGCCGGAGGTGAAACGGGTGATGTGTGATAGGTCGTACTTGCAGGTACTAGCATCATGAACTAATCGGATGACGAGTGGAGGAACGAGAAGTAGGTCTGAGATCTTGTACTCAGAGACGGCTTTGAGCATGCTGTCCATTGTGAAGGATGGGATCATTATCACTTCGATGTTGAGTAGGACGGGGAGGTGCATTTGGTGTACGAGACCGGTGACTGTCTGGTTAGTTTTGCTTTGGAGGGCGAAGGAGATGCAACACTCACTGTGAAAAAGAGGTAAAACGGCGAGAGCTCTCTTGTATTCTGGCGCCGTCACTTGCTGAACTTGCATACATTGCGCGATAACGTTATGATGAGCGATCATGACCTAACGATTTAGTGACATAAAACCGCAGTGGGAAGTCAGTCATACAGCTTTAGGAAGCCCAGTAGTACCACTACTAAAGCTCAAAAACGCACAAACATCGCGATTTGTCTTTCCCTGGGGAATCTTGAACGCCGGTGTCTGATCCGAGCCATAGCTTCGACCCATTTCCAGCAGTTGCTGCATGGTTGTATATCCCTCATGATCACCCTCGAGCAGGAAGATCCGCTCTCTGGGAATGCCCGCGTTCTGCGCAGCAGGAATAGCAACCGACATTGACGACGGCACCGTCATGAGAATCTTGGCCTGCGCCGTCTTGAGCGCATAGGTCATTTCCTCAATATTGTACGCAGGCGATGCACCAGATATGATACCACCTGCGCGGATGGTTCCCAGCATGGCTACCGGGTACCAGATGGTGTTGGGACTGAACAAAGCTACCGTTTCGCCCGGTTGGAGGCCATATTTCTTCACGAGGGCCGTCGAGACGTAAGTGGTATAGTCTTTGAGCGCATCGTATTGAACTCGCTCTTTGGTTACGGAATTGGTGAATCCTGCCAACTCACCTGCTGGCGTTCGACCAAGGCATGAATACTCGGAGTCGAAGAGGAAGTCCCAGATGGAGTGGGCGGTGGGAACTATCTGTAGTTAGCATCGATAGAAGGTCTTGGTCACGATGTAGACCTACTGTTAAGACGTGGATGGCCTGAAGAGAAGATCATCTTGCTGGTGACTGAGAAGAACAATGTACAACCTCAGCTCTCAAGGATACAGGTATTCGCCCCTGCTTTACCTCGGGCATGTTGACAATCGCACCGCCACATGCGGAGAAGCGAGGATTTCGGTCAGCTTGAGAATCCGGGGAAGCAGCGAACTCCAAAGTGGAAATCGGACTGGTTTCCGGTGGCTGTTATGCTCCTTGCGGCGGAGACCCGATGGTTACCGGATACGGAAGTAGTTAAGTCACATGATGATATAAGATATCGAGATAAGATAAGCGCATGAAAAATGTCCCTTTTCACTCCGACATAACCACCAGTCGCAATGGGTCTCGTAGCACTCCAAATGAAATCCTCATATCAGTTGCTAAAGTCATTCGATTTCGCTTGGGATACCAGCTCGCTTTCCAAAGTAAACCGCCGCCTCATATAACTTGTTGAACCATCTCGTTGACCGACATTACAATGCGCGCTATTCTTATTGCTCAATCCCCTGTTCAATCCTCAGATGGGCGGCAGAGCATGGAAGGGAAGACATTACAAAGAAGCTCCTGAATGAAGTTCGTATTCTGGATATCGACAAACCCACTTGTGAAGGGGTAATGTCACTAGCAATAGAACGGGCATGAAGCCATAGTGCGTATGCTTTTGGAAAAAGGAATAAGCTCAGATCCGTCTTCTCAGCTGGGGCACGGACGGCCCTTGTACTATGCAGTGTGAAGTGGGCATGTCGCTGTGGCTAGAATGTTACTCGTGAATGAAATGAACGGAGGACATCGAAATGTCGATAAGTTGTTACCGACGCGATAGTATCGGCCGGATCGCTTCCTATGCTCAAATTCCTGGTAGAGGAGATGCGCTGCGATCTTAAGCTCTAGAGGCAATATCTCCATTATGTGCTCGCGGCCGAACCCGACCGGGTGGACATACTTCAATATTTGCTCGAACTGGGCCTGAACGTGAACACCGATGATTCTAACGTAGCAGGGAATGCGGTGAAAATGGCTCTTTGCTATGCTGCTAAAAAGGGCCAAAACAATGCTGGTCGTCTTCTCATTGTACATGGCGCAGACTTGAACCCTATGAGGGGAGAGGAGCCAATCACCATGCTCCCGCTCCGTGAAGCCATAGATGATGAGCGTATAGAAACTGCCAAACTCTTACTGGACCACAAAGATCCACCACGTTCCCAACGAACTACGGTGGACAGGGCTATATTGATATGCGTTGCAGCTGCCTCTGGCTCCAAGGCACTTGTAGAGCGATTGCTCAAGCATAGTTGTGATCCAGAAGCGACTGTCAGGACTCACGGTGATCTTGACTGGAGATTTGACAACAATGCAAGGTGAGGGTATGGGCAGCTGCATTTGCACACGAGGGAGTGTTAGAAATGCTGTTGGGTCATGGTGCTGCCCTAGAATATCCATATCTGGAAGCCGCTCACGCAAGGAAATTACAGATTGCCAAGTTATTATTAGAAAGAGGAGTTGGTCCAAATTGTTGGCAATCCGATTATGTAAATGAAATAATGTCTTCCGCCGCGTCCAATGAGTCTATGTTCAAATTCCTACTTGAACACGGCGTTGAAATTCCGGTGGACGAACATGGCGACTCTGTTGTTAGGGGCAATCCTCGCTAATAATCCAGCGGCGGTTGAGATGATACTAGATCAGAAAGAGAAACCAAAAGATGAGCGCAAAAATCCTAGAGGCTGCTGCAATATGGGACAAACCTGGTGTGCTTGCGTGGCTTTTCCAGCGAGGAGTCATCTCTCGTCCACCGCTGGAAAGACGCGCAGACCCTCTACATCAAACTAAATCCAATGAAACCCCACTGTTGTTTGCAGTGAATCGGACTTCGATGCAGGAATCAAGCTCCTACTGGAAGCAATTGACTCTTCAAAAGGGGTCTCGCGAGAGAAGCTAGCACAGGGTGTGCATTTGGTTATGGACGAAAGGCATTGGCAGATGTATTATTTCAACGCCAACATTTAACAATACGACAAAAGAATCGGTTGCCTTTTTAGCGTTTCTGTTTTATGTGATATAGTTATTCTATTTCTCTTATTTGTTGAACCTGCCCTAATTGCTCCTCGACCATCTACCAATGCCATATGGGGTTTGAACTAGACGATTGAGCACGTTGAAATGAAAAGTGATGCTCTTTATTTCGTTGGTCGTGAGCTTTGTAGCTTATCCTGCAGTGCGGATGTTGCGCTTTGGAATCCTTATGCCCTTCCTGGCTCAATCTCACTGCCAGGGGCCGGTACCAACGCATGTCTACGGTAACAGTCCAAAGCTCAACTCATATTCATTGGATTGATAGGTAAGCTCTCACCGGCATTACCAGAAACCAATAGTTGATGCTGGTTTTCAATAATGTCGGATATTTTCGATGTCAACAAACGAATGTGAGACCCCGCCTTGCTTACTAGAATTCCCCGGAATGTCAGACGGACGAGTCGCACAGGGTGCTCCCCCCATAGCTATTCAATGATATAAATATTTGGGATCTCCCTCGAAATAGAGGCTTTCCTTTATTCTTGACTATTGTACATTATTCTACAGCACAGCATCATGCGCGTTGGCACTGTGGTTTCACTCCTAGCCTGCCTGAGCAGCGCCCAAGTCATCACTCGCGATGTGACTGTTATTGGCGGTGGCTCGGCGGGCACATACGCGGCTGTTAACCTGCGCGAGAAGAATCGAACCGTGGCCGTTATCGAGAAAAGCGGCAGGTTGGGCGGTCACACAGACACTTACTTTGACGCAGCTACCGGCACACACGTCGACTTCGGCGTACTCTTCTACGAAAACTTGACAGTCGTTCACGACTACTTCAACCATTTCGGGATCCCCTTGACCACCGTACCTCCTGGTGGAGGGGAGTCCCAGCGCATCGATCTCCGATACGGGACACCTGTTGATGCTTCACAGGGCAACGTCACAGACGCCCTATCCCGGTATGCGGCGCAGCTACTGCAGTACCCCTATCTAGCCGTTGGGTTTGACCTGCCGGACCCAGTGCCTGAGGACCTAACGCTACCGTTTGGTGAATTTGTTCAGAAGCATGATCTAGGCGCAGTGGTGGATGTCATTTTCTCGTATGGACAAGGTGTCGGAGATCTGCTGCAATTGCCGACAATTTACGTGATGAAATACATTTCGCTAGAGGTCTTGGACGCCATACAGAACGGCTTCCTCCAGCCGACCAACCACAACAACGGCGCGCTGTATCTGGGCGCCACCGAGAAATTGGCAGCCGATATTTTCTTCCACAGCACCGTAGTTTCCATGGACCGCGACAGCGACCCGGAATGGGTACACATCGAAATAAAGACACCAGATGGTCGCCAGAAAATCCGAACAAAGCAGGTTATTTCCTCCATCCCGCCGACACTGGATAACCTGGACGGCTACGATCTGGACGAAGTTGAACAAGGCCTCTTCGGCCTATTTCGCAGCAGCTCTTACTACACGGCTCTAGCGCGGGTTGACGGCTTGCCTACTGGGGTAACCGCCATAAACCGGGCCAACGAGACGGAGTATAACCTCCCACCATTGCCGGGTGTGTATGTCGTCACCCCAACCGCCGTACCGGGTCTATATAGCATCCTCTACGGGAGTGAGGATTTTATCAGTGAGCACAACGTCAAGGACGCCATGTCGCAGGCCGTGCAGCATCTGAATGGTAGCAACCCTGAATATGTAGCTTACGAAGCGCATGCACCATTTGAGCTGAGGGTGTCGCCTGATGATATTGCCAATGGCTTTTACCAGGAGTTGAATGCGTTGCAAGGACGTCGGCGGACATATTATACAGGGGCGGCTTTTGATGCGCATGATTCATCGCGTATTTGGCGATTTACAGAAATGCTGTTGCAGAAGATGCAAGGGAAGCAATAAATTTGTATCGATGTACGGGGTAACTAGTTAACAGTTAGTTAGTGTCGAGTGTTTAATAAGGCATCTCCGGACCCGGTCTAGACTTATGTGCATAAAATGACACAATCAATATTCAGGGGTTGTCAGGTCTGTGCCCTGCGTCCATGGTACATGCAAACTCTGTATGTTCGACAATCGATTCTGGGCTTATTTGATGATGTCTTGGTCCCATTGCCACTGAGCCTGATTAGGCTACCACGGGAGAATTCTCCGATAACCTTCCTTGCCTCGACAGATTGGGTTATGATGATGTATTCATATGCTCTCGGTTATTTAAACGGACGACCTCGTTCGTGGTCTGTCAATTGGCCAGACTCTAACCGGTGCAACCTGGTGAGACTGCCTTCCCCTTACGAGGAACATTTCACTAACTAATAAATGGAGACACTGCTCTGCTCGCTGATCCCGGAGCTACGTCCGCAGCCCGTCCAGACCATACCAGTTCACAGACAATAATGAAGGCCATCACCCTGCTCGCCCTCTTTGGCCTCTTCGGAGCAAGCACCACGGCAACCCCAACAGTCAATCTCCCCCGGCAAAACGGCAACGGCCACCCGCTATCCTGGGAATTCTTTCTTTTCCAAAACACAAACTGTACGGGACCCCAGGATACATTTTCCGGTAATGGGACTACGGCTTGTCGGAACGACATCCGACATGGCAGCGCGTTGGGATTTATCAAGGATGATATTAGCCCGGGGTGCGTGATTGAGTTGTTTAGGGGGAAGAATTGTACGCAGAGTGTGAGGAATGTTACCTCGAGGACGGAGAGTACGTGTCAGGTATTGCCGGGGTCTGTGTCGAGTTTTGATGTGAAGTGTGCGAAGCCGAGATTTGTTGTGCCTAGAGGATAGATAATATAGAAGGGGATGGGAATTTTTGTATTTACATGCGACGAATGATGAATCTAGATTAAATCAACAATACTGTTTCTGGAAAGTCGAATGGTCTTACTGCATCTGAAATCGATCCATTGACTGAGTGATCCTGCTAAGATTCGAATACCACCAATTTTGCCATCTTTCCAGCAGGTAGGGGTACTGAGATGGAGATGCTTTCCATGCCGTCTACGGGACTGATGTCCGATGACGCTGGTTGGGATGAACTATAGTCAGGGCTTCCTCACCGAGTTGCATCGCAATAAAATCCATTTACTGATGACCGTCAACTTTTTTTCTTTCAATTCCTCTAGTTGTGGGAGCCATGCCAACTAACTTGAGAAAGACGAACCGGAAGGGCCAGAATCCAACGCCAGCCGTATCTGAAGAGACACTGCCGAGTTTTCCTCCAGTAAATCCGCCATTGTATTCACTGCCAGTCCCTAATGGCCAGAAGTTCCTTAGAGAGGCATATAAACATTTCTTTTTCTCTCGCTTATCTCATATTTCTTTTCCCTTAACGTGACCCACATGCGAATGTCACACACGGGCGAATGTCACACGAAATCGCTCCGCCGCGACTTCTGATTTCTATCACATATATCACCACAACCAAATATGCCCCAGAAAAATGATAAAAGCCAAGTAATATTGGCCCTTCAAGCTATGCAAAATGACAAAAAACTGAGCGCTTGAGCAGCCGGAAAGATCTATCACGTGGATCATGAGAAGCTTAGTCGCTGCCGGCGTGGCATGCAATCACGATGCAATATATCAGCCAATTCACGAAGGCTCACGGATTTAGAGGAATCAACGATTGTTGAACACATACTTGATCTAGATTCCAAAGGGTTTCCTCCTCGGTTGTCTGGTGTGGAAGATATGGCCAACTGATTACTTGCAACACGCGACGCGGGACGCGTTGGGGTAAACTGGGCCAGCACCTTTGTTAAATGGCACCCAGAGCTCACAACTCGTTTTAGTCGGAAATATGACTATCAGAGAGCTCTATGTGAAGATCCAGAAGTTATCCATCGTTGGTTCATGCTTGTTCGAAACATAATCGCGAAGTATGGCATCCAGGAAGCAGATATTTATAACTTTGATGAAACTGGGTTTCAGATGGGAGTGATCTTAACTACAATGGTTGTCACAAGCTCTGAACGACATGGAAAGGCAAAACCAAAACAGCCAGGCAATTGTGAATGGGTCACGGTGATCCAGGGAGTTAATGCTCGTGGCTGGGCGATCCCGCCATACATCATTGCCAAGGGTCAATATCACCTTCTTTCTTGGTATCAGAATAGCCAACTACCAATGGATTGGGTTATCGGTACATCAGAAAACGGTTGGATAACGAATGAACTTGGCTTGGAATGGATCAAGCACTTTGATGAATATACAAAAGCCTGAATGATTGGTTGTTACCGTCTCCTGATTCTTGATGGCCATGCAAGTCACCACTCAACTGACTTTGAGCTTTATTGCAAAGATAATAAAATTATTACACTTTGCATGCCGGCGCATTCGTCCCATATCCTCCAGCCTCTTGATCATTTTACGCCGCGTATCAAGCCACCATGACAGAAAAAAATATCAAAGGTGGCTTTCGAGGGGCTGGCCTTATCCCTTTTGACCCTGAAAGGGTAATATCTAAGCTTGATGTCCCACTTAAAATGCCAACACCGTCAAATTCGCGGCCGACTAGCTCCCATAGCTGGGTTTCTAAAACACCAAATAACCCAATTGAGGCGTCATCCCAGACAAACCTTATAAAAAACAGAATCTCTTGTCACCAAGATAGCTCTCCATCATCAATCTTTAACGTTGTTGACATCCTCGCGAAAGGCACTACGAAGATAATGCATAAGATGGATTTGATGGAAGCAGAGATTCGTGAACTTCAGGCGGCAAATGAGGCCCTTAGTAAACACCGGAGGGCTAAAAAACACATCTGAGGAAAGGAGGGTCGCTTTCTATACAGGAAGCTCAAGAATTAGGGGATCAAATGGGGGTTGAGGTACAACTGAAGAAGGAAACATGCAATGGGGCTGGTCAGTGACTGCGGACTGAGACACGCGCACGGCGCTGTGGCAATTGTGGAAAAGCCAGACACAATGCATGTTCCTGTCAGATAGTAGTAGAGATGTCTGAGGAAGGCGATTCTGAGTAGTTCTAATGGAATTTATGTGCATTGGTGGAAATGTTGGGGTTAAAGTCGCGGCGGAGCGATTTCGTGTGACATTCGCCCGTGTGTGACATTCGCATGTGGGTCACGTTATACACGTCGTCGAAGTTGCCTGGTCGATTGGTGTTCGAGTGGGAGATTTTCTCCCGTATGCTTGCTTTTCGAAATACTATGCTATGCTATGCTGCGGTTAGTTTAAATGCGTATGTTTTCGTTTGGGAATCGTTGTCTATATAGAGCAGGGCGCTCTCTCCATTCCCTAGCTTCTACAGGCTGGAGAAACTCCGAATCTCTGCCATTATTATCATTACCACCAACCATTACTATTATATATTTATATAGGCCATTACAGCATTCCTACAAAGCATGAAGAAAACAAAGGAGAACAAGATCAACACAGTATCAGACACCCTAGGGTTGAAAACCCTCACCCCTGTTTACCGACTCCGCTATCTAGGCGCAAATCCAGTGATTTTATCGCAACATGAAATGCGGTATTGCCAGAAAAAGATGGGCTGTTAGCTGGAAATATATCCCATGACGTCCTGGAGGCTGAACTTCAAAAGGTAGGTTTTGAGGGCCAGACAAGCAATGGCCCACGCGTGCATCTACGGAAACCCTGACCGGGAAATTTGATATCCCAGCATGAAGAAGGTATAGACAGACCAAAACTCGACAATTTCATCCAAGCATACGCTGCTAACTAGTCCTGCAAGGCAGATCAGCATTGCAGTAGTGAGAGAAAGAACGAGACACAAGCGAGAGAACGGACACCCGGTTTAATTGCCGGTCTTTACCTCAACAAACCATTGCATAGAGTCGAACGGTCTGGTACATGATCCAGAGTTAATCAAATACGCCCGTCTCTATACAGCTAGCAGAAACCGGCGACACGACGTGAATGTTTTCGTCATTACGGCACGAAGCCAAAATGCAGAATTCGGATATCAGACACAACAAGAGAACGGCGTAGGAATGACCCCTTCATATTCCACTTTGAGGAAGAATTTAAGTTAGATAATTCCATCCAAGTCTTGCTCACCCACCAGTTCACGCTGCACTTTAAGAATGACGAGAAAGCGACGGGTTTAACTACGGACTTCAACGCCCGCTTAGAGGAACTATCGCAAGAATTCCTTTTGTTTCAAGAGACGACATCTGTTGAGATCAAGGCGCTAGAAACGAAGTTGACCGGCTAGGAGCTGTCGGGGAATTAAGGAAAGGAAATGGTGGATATGAGCCTGAGACTGGGCATATTGGAGGCTGAGAAATCAAAGTTGCGCTGCGCATCACTCACTGACAGATCGGCGACGATTGATGGGTTTATAATCCGAGCAAAAGCAAAATAATTGGGGTACGTTCGAAATTGTCCAGGTGGTGATGGAGGCATGTTTTGCATTACATTTTGGGATTTGCTACTGTTTCCTTTCCCAACAGATGATAGCTTCATTTTATATAACAGGACAGGTATTTGCTTTGCTATATATACACGTAACAAACCACAAACCAAGCTGCTTACTGCTGCTTCTGGATAGTAAACGGACCCGCCGCATTGTAAATAGTGGGCATCTGAGGCGCCTGCGACAGCGAACCGCTCAGACGCAGATACCACACGCTGTCGTCGTTCACAGCGGGCAGATCCTCGGGGATGGTGATGGACACCTTGCCATCCTTCTCAGAGAAGCCATCCGTGAGCTTAACCTGGTGATCGTAGTTGATCGTGTCCAGGTTGCGAACCGGGTTGTTGTACAGCCAGACGCTGTAGTCCTCACCCGGGTATTGGGACAGGGGGTCCTCGCAGTTGGTGGTCGGGGCACGGTTAAAGCGGATGTCGATGGTGGTGCCGGGGGCGACGGACGAGTTATCAGGGACGCCCTGGTAGACGTTGACGCAGGAGTAGTCGCGCTTGCCCCAAGCTGTTATGCCCAATTAGCTATGCAAAGCACATAGGTAATGAGGGGTGAGGAACGTACGCTGGAACTTGTCAAAAGCCGTGGCGCCGGCGACGAGGGCAACGGTGGCAATGGCAGCGGAGATCTTCATTGTGGAAATGGATTTTCACGATTGATGATGGAATGAGAAGATCATTCTGACCGGAGCAGACGTGGTATTTATATTCACTCGTTGTCCTCAGGCTATAAATAATGTTCATCCGGATCCTCAGGGTCCAGCATCCGATTGGCCTGGTCTAAGACATGCGCTGCCTAGTGGCCGAATGGGTCACTTACCCCATTGGGAAAGACCATATTGACATCTGGGCTCGGGTGAACTGACTATCGTGAGAGAAGTCACACTATTACCCCTTCTTCTCCTCCTCCTCTTACTGCTACTCCTATCACTATCTCAGAGATAGTTTCCCTATTGGTAGTCCATTGGGGAGGCAACCGTACCATACAGGTTGTTAAAATACGGTCCTCTCGCACTTTCTCTTTTTAGACCAGGCAGACCAGGCACCTGCGTAAGTGGTGGCTATAGCAGTAGTTACCACATCTGTTCCCCCCCAGTTCCTCTCCTCTCCATTCACCCCTAGGCACTTTCATCACTACTCTACAACTTATACCGATAGACTTCTACCTTGCTCTTAGTCCCCATTTTCATTATACTTTTTATTCACGCCCAACTCTCGATTTACCCCCTGTACGCAATGCTGCAGGTATTAGTCTCTTCAAACACTGGGAAAGCAGGTTAAGGAAGCGAATCTACAATCCAACATCGCCAACAGCAAGTCAGACAAGAACCAAGAGGAGCTAGGATAATTGAAGCGAGGTGGGAGAACGCCAGATCCAGCAGGCAAAGACGGTGCAGGAGAACATGGTGCTTAAGAAAGCGGCTAAAGGCTTGTTATATCATGCGGGACTGCTAGTTGAACTTCTTTTGCCGGGACCAGTTGCGAGATGTTGATGTGGGCAACAGACATGCATTGGCACTGTCGGATAGCGTGACAGACCCCTTTCGATACAGCACGGGGTCCAGGAAGGGCAATAACGTTTTCAAGTTGTATGGTAGCACTCCTGCACTCGTTCAGAGCCACGGTAAGTTATACTCCTTCTGTGGCATGATCTTCTGACTTTCTAGATGATGCGAGTAAAGACTTCGCGATAAAAACCATCGACAGGTACGCGAAGCTTCGCGGAAAAGGGGAGGTCAATGAGATCCGAAACAAAGCTAGAATGAGTCGAACGCTAGCCTCTGTCTCGTCTTGTCTCGTTTCGTAGGTCGGATCCGCTACTGGGTTACAAAGACCCGCTGCTCGCTATCAAGGTGGAGTCTGTCCAAGGTGATCGTTAAAGGCCACTGTGAGTAGGGTTTGCTTTCGGCTGTTCTTTGGTATAGACATGTTTATCTTTGGGGTCTTCGGCGGGTTTTGTGACTCGGTGTTGGCGGATAAAGACTAGATTCCATGTTGGAAATCTTCAGGTCTTCCTGCGTGCTATCTTTGGAGTTGCTTTTTATTCTCGCTCGGCTATGATTACGATTGGGGATTGATATTACAATGAATGGTTATTCCATCGAGCAACCTCCAATTCCTTTGCACATCGTTCAAGCACGTTGAACCTATTCCATCATTAGTTATACTCTACCAAGTAGTGACTAGAAGATCACATACCCAGAATCGTGAACCAACCGACTCGCAAACGTATTCGGAACTATCCAGTAAACGTCAGCTTTATCCACGACAATAGAAAAGGGGAGTATACCATCCAACCCATCCTCCATATACTTCATAACTTCTTCCTCAACCTCCTTCTCCTTCCCAACCTTAACCATCGACAGAACCTGTACTCTCGACGCCCGCTTCGTGCGTACTTTCTCGAACAATGCCAGTCGCGCGGGAAGATCTTCCGTGCTATGCAAATCCTGGAAAAGGATGCTGATTGCGCCGGCGTCTTCGATAGCTTGATTGGCGCCTTGGCCGCCGAAGGGGAGCATCTACACGCTTGTTAGAGATATCTTGAAGAAATACGGGAAAGGGGAGAGTACAGCATGAGCAGCATCCCCGACGAGGAGGACTTTGTGGTAGATCCATGTTTCGAGGGGTTCGTGGATGAGTAGGGGCCAGCATTTCACGTCGTCGGCTAGGCTGGTATTGTTAGCTTCTATGTTTGGGAGAGAACCGGAGGACATACTTGATTAGCTCTGGGACAATGGAATTGAAGTGGCCGAATTCTTGCAGCATATTTGACTTGGCATCACCAGAACTCTTCTCTGGGCTTTTTGTTAGATGGATGCCAACGAAGTTCTGAACTTGCTCTCTGTTAATCATTTAGCATCATTCATCCCAATAACCAGTAATGAATGTAGTACGCACCCTCGACACCCATACCAGATCATATGCTGCACACTATCAACCCGTGACGTATCCGCCAATAGAGCAGAATCGCCTGTCTTCATCCGCATTACATCCCTGATCTCCGGTCTAGCCATAAGCGTTTCGGTTGAAAGTAAGAAGCGGAACGCACTCATTCCCGTTTCAATAGCTTTGTTACTAGTGTTCGAATCGGGTGGAACTACACATCCACGAACTGTGGAGTGGATTCCATCTGCTGCGATTATCAGATCGGCTGTATGAATGGTGCCATCCGCTAGGTGGACTTGGCCTTTAAGCGCGTCGACATTGGCAATCGGAGAGCCGTATTGAATTTTCACGGGGGGAATAGAGTGATCGTCTGTCGTAGTGCCCAGGGCTAGCCTCAATAGCTCCTTATGCAGGTCCACGCGGTGAACGGTGTGGTAATCTGATCCTGTAATGCTAGCAATGTTTTCCAGGCTCTGAATCGTGATCTGCTTCAACGTCAAGCCGTCCATTACTTCCCAGGCCTTGTGACGGCACGCTTGTGCTCGAGCAAAATCAAAACCGAGATGTTCCAAGACAAGGACGCCATTTGGTGCTAGCGAGACGGCAGCACCAGTTTCCGTTGTGAAGCGGGATTTCTCGAAGATCTAATCCTATCAGCAAACAGGAGCGATGATTAGTAGTAGTTGGGACCATACCTGCACCTTATGGCCGACGCGTCGAAGAGCGATGGCCGTACAGAGGCCCGAGATACCCGCGCCAACGATGATGATATCCAAACCCATGATGTTGGATCTGGAGTTGTTGGAATGAAATGACGGACTCGACTCGACTGCAAGGAAGCTGATGAGCTGAGGTCATATGTTGTGCTGACCGTTATCGATGGATGCGGAAGTAAGCGTGGTCGTATCCTGTTCAAAACAAATCCGATTGTTGTTGCATGTCGTTGCTGCTTAGTTTTAGTGCAATAATATGGCCAGTATCATAGCCCATCGCTTTAATAGTCGATACGTGTTGTAGGATAGAACCTAACACCCTCACGGCTGGTTTTAACATGTAGCATTTGGAGATACCCCTTGCGTTGGAATCCATGCTAAGAATAACCGCTTTCGACATGAGGTCGCTACAAGTCAATTTATTTATTCAGAGGTGCATCCTCAAGATGGAAGCCACCCTGTGAACCCGGAGCTCTTCAGCAGCGCAGCAGCATCATGGTATAATGCTCGCCCTCGGTCCTAAAACAAATGACCCGGAACCTGCAATCGAGCAACGCTCTACCATGACGGCGCTGGGAAGCTATGACCAAAGCTAGGTCCTGGCAATCAGACAGATGCATCCTCAGTCGAATGTCTTGTCGTCTTTTCCAATCCGTGTATTCCATGCTCCGCCCCTTGAACACCCACTGCGGGCCAAAGATCTCGTTCCTCCTGAGACGCTAGACCCGTCAAAGTGACTACGAGGATGAACCATGGATGCTGTTATAACGGCGATAATTAGCTTGGAATCCGAGTCATGCCCGATCTCTAGAGCTCGCGTTAGCTAGATCTATGGATTACGCAAATGGCATATGTACCTGGGTTCATGGTCTTCACCATGTTCTTATCTTGGGACGCTTGAGCTGTCAGAGCTTTGCATAGTAATAGATAATGTAGTCGTTACATCAATGCAGGGTCTCGAGATTCAATATTGGTAGGATTCTCGGGCTAAGTCGATCCATCTGAGTTAATCAGTGGTTCAATGATTTTGTGGAGCTTAACCCACTGTCCCACTGTAGTGGAGCAATAATCGTCCTTGGTCTAAAGCAGTGGCTCAACTGAGAGAAATAAGAGGACATGTTTTCGTGTGCGATACATTCATTTGCCATCAGGTGGGCGCATACTGCCACCTGTACTCCGTACAGCACACACGACAGAAACGTGCAGAAATCGAAATTCAGAGCCCTGGGGGATTCAGTCCCCTTTTTGGCCCTAGACCGTTAGGACCGACCTTGAGTTTATGCCGGAGCATGGTGCGCAGTAGTTGGCTGAATATTGGCTATAAAGCCATCCATTGAATTCTATTGTGCGTTTAGCCGCGTGAGATCTTCAGGGATCTTCTGCAGAATCTACATAGAATTTAGGGAATACAAAGCCCCAGCGAATAAGCAAAGCTCTAATGGAAATTATTTTCCGTGGTATCAACCTTGTTCTGGGTTCCAATTTCTGGTCTTTTCTTTTAGGGGTGATATATCCACTGGTATGTCGACTCGGATCGCGTACTTCGTACTCCGGAGTATTTTAGGCGGAGGCACACCTCGGATCCGACATATTCTTGAATTGTTATGCTCTGGGATTATTTTTCACTCGTGTGAATAGAACAACACGAAGGGTTCCTCCCACCAATAGACCAGAGCAATAAACTCGGGACTTTGTCGTTTTCCGGGGCAGACGAAGTTCATCGACATCCAACGTGCCCCCCTGAAGAATACTGGCATTATTCATTTATCGCACAAGTCAATTCTTGTCCCGAATCAAGCAGAGACACCGGCACTGGCTGATGAGATAGGATGATCGGTTATGCTGAGCTAGCTATTTTGGACGAATTTGCTTCCACTTTGTACCTGGGAGAATGCTTCCCCGATTTTCAATGAGCGTCTGGTGATTGAGCATTGTGCGGCGTAGTTCGAGGCTACGTCTGGATTTCAATGGTGGTCTCTATGGTGTTGCCGCGTGGAGGGAAATATGGTATCCGGCTTATGGGCGTATGTGGTGAATGCGACTAGCGTCGCACGTTCGGTGTTATTGCGTGCGTCTTTTTATAGGTGTCAATGTACTCTGTACCGCTCCGTGTACTTGAATCCACGGGAAGCCCTCGTTGACTAGCCCGGGATTCATATCAATGGTGTGTTTCTGTAAACGATGGCATGCGGTGCTCCGACTTGCAACGGGGTAGGGTAATAGGCTGTTCTTCCATCGAAATAGTATAACGCTGGAAGAGAGCAGTAACATAAGGGTGCTCGTACTCACTATAAGAGCCATGTCCTTTCTTTTGGTGGTATGCCGCGGACCTGCACCGGTTTGCCAGCTCTGGAGCTGCTCCGACCATGCGTATGTGTCTACAATCGATGTCGTTAGGATATCTCAAAGAAAATGATAGCAGAGTAGCAGAAGATATACGATTAAAAGTGAGGATTGTTAGTGAAATTGACTGTTGCCCAAACAGGAAGGTGCCAGAAACCCACATCGCACGCACTGGCAGGACAATCAAGCCAATGCTCCAGAAATGTTATTTTACGCTAAAAGTCCAGACCGGAACACTTCCCAATTTTGCAACCGGGATCGACTAGAGTAGAGTAGGATACGATGCTCCGTACTCAACACGGTGCCATATATCGAAGGACTGTCCACAAGTACAGAGGTGATTTACAAATAGACCAATATCACAGTGCAGAACTGTATAAGAACTGCTGGTAATAAGACTCCGTGCGACTCCGGAGTACTCCGTAAGTGGTGTGCTGCTGTATGTATGGAATGCATGGTTCATTGCTCCACCCGCACGAGGCCATATTTAAAGAATGCGCGCTGCATTATCGCCCTCCTACCATAGATTATAGAGAGTCCTTACAGAGGAATAATAGTGAAGAATGTTTCAATCAATTCTTTACTATCAAATAGTTAATATGGCACTTCTGCTAGGACCGTACTGTAATTACGCGGCTAAAACGCCGATTAATTGAGATGGGCCTCCTTAGTCGTCGTCCCCAGACCTGTCACTCTCCTTAATCTCTCCCGGTCCCTCTCTCACTCTTTTTTCCCTCTCCTCTCTCTCTCCTCTCTTTCTCTCCCTCTCTCTATCAATTCTTTTCATCTTTTGCTTTTTCTGGTGGCGGGTGGTGCGTTCCTTCTTTCCTTTAAACATAATTTTTGATTATTTTTTTGTGATCGCTTTTCGTTTCTTTTCGATCTCTGAGGCTTGTCCTCCGAGTCGCGCACTCGCTTTGGTACGTCAATATCACAATAATATTCCCATTATTGTTGCTTTTTTTTTTTTTTTTCTTATTCTGCGTTATTCCCATATGACTTCCCTTGGGCATCACTAACAAACGCATACTTACAGCTACTCAAATATCGCCAAACGACGACTACGAGCCGATGATCTCCCCATCCCTTCTCTCCTGAACCTCCGTTTGCCTCATCATATTCGTCGCATTTCTTTCACGGACACACCACACCCCTCATAGAAAAGAGCCATGACGGGCTCGCCGCCGGCCTCTCCCACGGCCGCTTCCCCGCGGTTCAATGCCATGATGCGGACTCCGAGAAGCAACAGCCGGTTGAGCATGAGCAGTAAACAAGGGCCCGGCAGTCGCGCTTCGGACGAGGATAGCAAGACCGCCGTCAAAGTCGGTGCGTATCCGTCTTTGTTTCTCTGTTCCTCTCTGCGTACAGTGTACAATGCTAACTGCCGTAGCTGTCCGCGTGCGACCTCCCCTGAAACCCACCGATCCCGGCTACGAATTAATCCCGCAACGTTTCCAGCGTTCCATGGTTCATGTGACGGCTCCAACCAGCGTCGCCGTCGACGTTCCCCAGGGGCGTAAACTCTTTGTCTTTGATCGCGTCTTTGCAGAAACCGTCGACCAAGAGGGCATTTGGGATTATCTTAGCGACAGCGTCAACTCCTTCTTGCAGGGCTACAATGTCTCTCTCCTGGCCTACGGTCAGTCCGGCGCCGGAAAGTCCTACACCATGGGTACTTCCGGCCCGAACGAGCAGAACAACACCGAGGCTATGGGTGTCATTCCACGTGCGGCCCAAATGTTGTTTGAGAAGCTCGATGGCCCGCAAAAGCACAGTCGCAACAGCTCCACTGGCCTCCGAACGCCGTCGCGCTACTCCATGAGTTCCACTTCCAGCTTCGGAAAGGCCAATAATCCCGACAAAAATTGGCAGCTCAAAGCCACTTACGTCGAGGTGCGTCTCGCCAAGATTTGCATACCTGCAGAAAACTGACGTTTGGTAGATTTACAACGAAACACTCCGAGATCTCCTTGTTCCCGAGACCCCCGGAAATGAACGCCCTCCCGTCACTATCCGCGAGGATGCCAAAGGTCGCATTATCCTGGCTGGTCTGCACCAGGTCAACATTAATTCCTTCGACGACTTGATCGGCGCTCTGAATTTCGGTTCTTCTATTCGTCAGACGGACTCGACGGCTATCAACGCCAAGTCTTCCCGATCGCATGCGGTGTTCAGTTTGAACCTTGTCCAACGCAACAAACAGTCAAGCCCTTCTATAGGATCACCGTCCCCCAAGGACAAGCGCATGTCTGCTCCGATCGAATTTGGCAACTCCGATCCCTCCGTCACCGTTGACAGCAAACTTCACTTTGTCGACTTGGCAGGAAGTGAAAGGCTGAAGAACACCGGGGCCTCGGGTGAACGTGCGCGCGAGGGTATCTCCATCAACGCTGGTCTGGCAGCCTTGGGAAAAGTCATCTCCCAGTTGTCGTCGCGGCAGTCGGGCTCCCACGTGTCGTACCGCGATTCAAAACTCACCCGTCTGCTGCAGGATTCCCTGGGCGGCAATGCATACACCTACATGATCGCTTGTGTTACACCCGCGGAATTCCACCTCAGCGAAACCCTCAACACAATTCAGTATGCTCAGCGCGCCCGTGCCATTCAGAGCAAGCCCCGTATCCAACAGGTCACCGACGAAAGTGACAAGCAGGCGGTTATCGATCGCCTCAAGGCGGAGGTCGCCTTTCTGCGACAACAGTTGCAAAATGCCGAGGAAAATGACCGCCACATGGCGCCTCCCCGAGAGCGTTCCTCGGAACGGCGCAACGAAAAGGAGATGGACCTGCAAAACCAGTTGTTGGACGCGCAAGAAAGCTACAACGCTCTCAGCCAACGCCATGCCAAGCTTATTTCGGACATGGCCCGGGATTCCGAGCGGCCCTCCACCAGCCAGGAAGATGCATCGGACGACGCCTCTTCTGTGGGCAAAAGCTCCGTGGAGCGACTCAAGCGGTCGCATTCTTTCGCTGAATCGGTAGAGCAGGTGGTCTTGGAATACGAAAAGACCATTCAAAGCCTCGAATCATCGCTTTCCAACACCCGTTCCTCCCTCTCCGTCACCGAGAGTACTCTGCTGGAGCGTGAAACCAAGTGCACCTACGTCGAGACTGTCAATACCCAGCTGCAGGCGCGGATCCAGAAGTTGCTCGATCGCGAGTCTAGCACAGAGGCGTATCTGCACGAACTGGAGAACAAGCTCGATGGACAGTCGTCAGGCGAGGAGCAGCATGCCGCCATCGTCTCCGAGCTACGCAAGGAGGTGAGCCGTGCTCGCGAGGGCGAGGCTGGCTGCGAAGAATACATCTCCACTTTGGAGGAGCGACTCGCTGAGGCCGATCAAGATATGGAGTTGATGCAGCGCGAGGTGGAACGCTTGGAACATGTTGTTGAGCGCCAGCGCAGCCTGGGCAAGTTGGATAACCTGCTCAACGAACTCGATCACACCAAGCAGCAGAATGGCCACCACAAGAGGCAGAGCAGCCGTGATGACTTCGAGACTCGTGCCATGACCATGAAGAGCGCCCAAGGCATGCGGAAGCGCGCTACTTCCTTGGATGTCTTGAACGAGGCAACCGAGGCGGCCGTTCCTGAGTCTGATGATGAGCACCATGACCACCACAGCTTGAACGGTGCTGGCCCTACCTTGCAGGACGAGATGGCCAAATCTTCCAACGACAATGATGAAACCGACACCGGTGCTGCTGTCAAGCCTGCCCAGGGTGCCACTCCTGACGACCAGTCTCGCTTTGTCGCGGATAAACTCGACACAGTCAACCAGGAGCTGTTCGACCTGCGCATGCAGCACGAGTCGACTCTGACTGAGTACGAGACTCTTGAAGCCAAGTACGAGGAAGCGATTAAGGCGTTGGCAAAGGCGCAGCAGGACACCGCGGATGAAACTCGCCACAGTCGCCTCGCACCGTCTGATGCTCACCAGGACCATCCGTCGTCACCCATCACCGCTGCCACCAACTCCCGTCCGGTTTCTTTTTTAGAGGATACCCGGGCCCCCGAGACCGAGTCGAGAACTGGAACTCAACATTCATTCTCGCGATCACTCTCCTCGGAGTTATCCTTGGCCGGGGAGTCTGCTACGTCGCCGGAGGCCTCGAATGCTTCTGAGATTACCAAGAAGGAGCCTGTGGAGGATGAATTCAATGACATCGAAGAGATGCGCCGGCTATTGTCGGAGCACCAGGAGGGTGTCAGTCTTATGTCGCAGAAATACGCGGAATTGCAGGCTGAACATGAGGGCGTTATGAACCTGGTGGAGACCCTCAAATCTGAGCTTCAACGGTCGCGCTCATCGTCGCCGCCTTCCACGCCTGGCATTAAATCACCAATGATCCGCAGGAAGACGAGCCAAAGCCTTATGTCTACTGTTGACCGGGCGCATCGCTCTCTCGCCGCCCTGCGTAACATCGCCGTCGAGGCCTTCGAATCTCGCCCCGACACCATGCAGAACTTCGACGTGCACTATGACTCTGCAATGCACGAGTTGCACACTCGGATGGATCGCATCCAATCTTTGGAGTCAGAGAACCAGAGTGTGAAGAAGGAGATGGAGATTAAGTCCACTATCATCTCCGGTCTGACCCGCGAACGGTCCAGTTTGCAGGGTGGAGCGTCGTCGGTCGACATGGGCTTGGTGACGCAGCTGCGCGACCAGGTCGTGCAGCAGGAGAACCTGATGGCCGACCTCAAGGCCGGGCATGACGCTCGTGAGCTGCAACTCCACAGCGAGATTGCGCAACTCAAGGGTCTTCTCAAGACCCAGGAGGAAGCTGCTCGCGCTCAGGATGCTGGTGCGGAGGAGCATGACAGGCGTCTTGGGGTTTTGGAGCGCGAGCTCACCGAGTGGAAGGGCAAGCACCAGAGTGCTCTGGAGTCGCTGCAAGGCTCCGAGCAGAAGTTGGGCTCGACACTAACTGAATTGGAGACTGCCCTGGCCTCTGTGGATGCGCTGCGCGCGGAACGTGGAGGTGACACTGCACGTGAAACGTCCGATGAGAAGGAGGCTACTGCCCGCGATCTCAACAACGACCGGGTGCAGCAGCAGGGTTTGGTTGACAGCTTGACGAAGACTATTGAGGAGCAAAAGGCCACGATTGCCACTCAGCTCGCGACGATCGCATCCCTGGAGAAGTCGCATTCGTCGGCTCAAGACCAGCTCAACCAGCATGTGGCCGCTAGGGATGGCAGTGGCGACGAGGTCTCTACCCATCAGTCTCGTGTTACGGACTTGGAGCGGGAGATCGAGACACACCAGTCGATGATGGCCGGTCACCAGCAGGAGCTGTCATCGCTGCAGGAATCTCACAAGCGTGAGCTGAGCGAACTGGAGGAACGAACCAAGGCAGCTGCGCAGGCTGAGTACGAGTCGCAACTGGCCGCTAAGAACGCCGAGCATGACGAGGCTGTGAAGGCATTGCGCACCGAAATGGCTGGGTCGCGGGACGAACTGGCCAAATTGCTTAAGATGGTTTCCGACCTCCTCAAGTCCGATATCACCAAGGACAACCTGTCTGAGCAAATCCAAGAGGTGCTGGCTCAGAAACAGCACTTCTCCGACAAATACGCCGAGCTCATGGACACCAACGAAGGCCTGCGCAAGCAGGTTGAGAACAATGGTGGCGATGATGGTCGCCTGGAGGAGCTCACTAAGAAGACTGCTGCTCAGGAAGCCAAGGTGCACGAGCTGGCAGTTCTTGTTGCCACGCTCGAGGATACGCTTCAGCAGCGCGATGAGCAGGTTAAGAAGAAGGATGCCCTTGTGGATGAGATTACGGCCGAGAAGAACAAGAGCGCGCGTCTTGTTGAGGAGCTGGAGGATCAGATCACCAACAGCTTTGATCAACATAACAACCGTCTCTCGGTTATCCAGCAGGAGCGTGACCAGGCTCTGGAGGATGCTAAGGCCAAGATCACTGTCTACGAAAAGGATATTGAGACCTACAAGGTTCGGATTGAGCAGCTTGAGGTATGTCCTTTGTCGTTCATCCGATACCTGATATTGATATTAACACGATGCAGTTGCAACTCAAGAACGGCAGCGGAACCGATGCCTCGCATGACCGCAGCAGCTCGGTCAACTCCAACCTCCGCAAGAGCTCATCTGCAGCTTCTCTTCCTTCACCTCCTCCCGCCATTCCTCTGCCACCCCTTCCTTCCATCGCCTCCCAAACCAACGGCAACACCGGCAGTATCTCTCCCCCCAACTCCCGCCACACCAGCAAGGAACTGGTGAACGCACAAATTGTCGAAGACCAGGAAGCGCGCATCAAGACCATCGAAAAGCATCTTTACGCCGAGAAGCAGCTTACAGCAACCCTGGAAGAAGCTCTGGGCGACCTCGAAGCGCAAAGCAACAAGGTCAAGTCGGACTGCGAAGCATGGAAGAAGAAAGCATTCCAGGTGGAAGACGAGCTCTCTACGCTTCGCAAGGAGCGCAACTCGCAGCGCATGTCATTGCAAGCTGTTGAGGAGGAGAGAAGCGCACGGCGCGAGGCCGAGGCCGCTCGTGCTCAGCTTGAGGAGCGGATGAATGCGCTCAACAAGAAGAAGAAGAAGAGCACGCTGAATTGTTTCTAGGCTCCTTCTTTAGCGTCGTTTTCTGGTTTGGTTTGTGTTATATTCCCCGTTGGAGGCTTTTTTTTTTTTTTTGCTTTTTCTTTCTATGATTTCTTCTGTATTATGAGTTCAACGTAGTTGATATCCCCCTTTTGTCTTTGTTTACCCCGTTGATACCTTTGTTTTCAATTCTCTGCTGTGTCGCGCAGATAATCTTTTATGTCTCTTGATGTTTCTTTCTACGATCCTCGGTTTACTATTATCTGACGACGACTTCTGAGAGGTTGCTGTCTGGCTTTGGCAGTCCTTCGATTGTATATTTTCATGTTCCCTTTGTGATGTCTGCGTACATACACCTCTTAACGTTGTCTTTAATTGTGCTCCCCTTTACTCGCAGTCGCGGATACCAATTGTGAGATTGTTGTTATCTGATTTGTACAAAAGTGGTAGAATAATTCATCCCCATTCAATCGATCCATAGAGGCCTTGTATGATACTCGCCGCTTGTTACTCCCTTAGGGCTGTTAGCAAACTGGCAAACTTGCTCAAGCTCAGAACTTGATCCAAACTTCCTTTCTTATCATTGATCACGGGATCACGTAGATTCTATGGTACTGACCTAGGTATCTTTAGCATTTCTGTAAAGCCACTCTACAGTGATGAACAATGATAGTCTACAGGCTGTATACAATTGCTTAGATTCCCCTCGACATGTCTCCCATTTCTCAATATAGGAAATAATCACCCCAATAGCATCATCTCTGCCTTTCAGATATCTAGCCGGGTGTTCTAGCATTTCTTTACTACAATCAATATCTAGATTCATCCATTCGTTACTTCATTGGAAAGTTTGAGACGGGTGATTAACATTAAACAGAACCCGTATGCAGCCTTCCATACAAGAGTCTCCAAGCCCATAACATATCGATAAAAAGAATCTCCACAAAGGAAAACACCAGGCTTCCTCCGAAAACCAGACTATGGTAGGTCCATGCGTTTGCTGGATTGAGATGGACCACCTGACAAACAATGGCCCAAGGAAGTACATAGAAGATATTCGACACAAGGGATTGTCCCAGATACCATAATGGGCGCGTGGCTAACAATATGGTTGCGAACTGTGTAGATATGGCATATAGTATATAGCACCTTGAAGCGATTAGAAAGGAACGAGATAGGTTTTATTATGAGGTTAAACTTTACCAATCTATAGTTCGCCACATGTGTGTAGTGATCTCAGCAACAGCTTCTGATCGGGACAGAAATAATGCAAAAGGTTTGCAGCCGACTGTTGCCAGGAAGATAAAGAGAGGGATTTCAATGGCTGTGGCTATCGCCACGGAGAGGATCGCGGGTCGTGTGGTCACTTGTCAAGAATGAGATGTTTTGTCTGGAGATATAGATATAGACCATCTGCAAGATGAGAAGTCAAATACATACCGTAAAGGCTCTTCCAAGACCGGCGTTCTTGGTTACTCATATGCTTCAACTCCCCCCAATAATGGCCTACAAAGGCCAGCGAGGTAGCCTCCAAGGCCTGAACTGGAACCATCACCAGACCCCACCGAATAGTTGTGAAGATGCCCCAGGCAGTTGCGTAATCCGCTGACATGGCAACAACTCCAGCCACAAGCCATAGGTACAATGTATTTCGAACCGCTGATTCAATGAAGGTAATGAATCCTGGCTTGAAAAGTATGAAGAAAGCCTGTAAACTGGGTGGTTCACTATGACTGTGTCTGCCACCGCGGCTTCTCCCAGTGCTGGTTGAAATGGAGAAGTATAGTAGCCCAGAGACTGCCGCGGTCATATCACAACTTAGACGAATCCCAGCTTGCATGTTGATGTCTGGGGTCCAGCCGCCAATGTGGAATTTGGAGATGATCATGAGATCTAGGATGATATTCACGACCACTTTGACAGTACTGATCAGAAGGGGTACATCTGGCTTATCTAGGGCTCTTGTGGCGCTGGAAACTGCAACTTCAAGAGCAGAACTCAAAGCTGAGAACGCGCTAATCCGAACATATGTGACACTGGCCTCCTGAACAGCGTGTGGGACAAAGGTCGCTGAAAATGCCTCTGCTGCAGCTGCAAATACAAGACTCATGATTGTTCCAAGGATGGCCTGGAATACTATTAGAGTATGTGCAAGCCCCAAGCGGGACTCAAATGATCGCGCCTCTTTATCTGCAATGGTCACCCACACAGCGCGAGGAAGGCCTTCGTTTAATACCTCTGCGATGGTACCAATGTATGTATAAACGTCGGTTGTAACAACGAGGGAGGTGTCAATGTTGGCAACCCAGATCTTCACAAGTGTACTGTACAGTGCTGGAAGAATGAATGCACCAATATTGAAAAGAAGGGCCCCAAAATAGCTGCATAACCATTAGCTGAATAGACTAGTGTCCATCTTTGGTTGATAGCCCTGCTTACTTTGAACGGCAAAACCACTTCTCGCCAATGGCCCATTTGAGAGACAGAAAGCCGTCAGAATCCTGTACAGGTTCATCTTCTGGGCTTGTAGCTATCACTGCGACATGACTATTGTCTGGATTCGGTGCCATGCTGAGTTGGTTTCGTCAGGTTGAGGGAGGGGAAAACGAGCTCCCAGGAATAGTGCAATAATTCAACAATGATTCCCCCACTTCTTGCCAAGCGCCTTAAAGGAATATCAAAGATCTATTTCTTTCACTACATAACTAGATAATAATATACAGATCGATATTCAAGTGCCCTGGAATTGGGTTCTGAAATTAACTAAGCACGCTGGCAAAGCATTCACTGCCATACTTTGAAACAGCAGAGGAAGAACAAAAGAAGAAAAAGTTGAGCCATGTTGATTATTTCTGTCTGAGGAGGAATATATTCCTTGATCATTCAGTGACATGGATCCTGTAGTGTATGCGCATCATCACATGATGCCCAACCCGCCGCGTGTCTTGAACCTCCAAGTTGACCCCCCTCCTCACCATTCCTCGAACCACGCCCTCAGAAACCACACAGAAATGCCACGCCAACCCCCCAACATAACAATAATCCACCCAGACCTCGGCATCGGCGGCGCAGAACGCCTCATCATCGACGTCGCCCTCGCCCTCCAATCCCGCGGCCACAAAGTCACCATCTACACCTCCCACCGCGACACGGGCCATTGCTTCGACGAGGCGCGCGACGGGACACTGGATGTGCGCGTGCGCGGGAATACGATCTTCCCGGGGAGTGTCGCGGGGAGGGGTCATGTGCTTATGGCGGTGTTGAGGCAGGTGCATTTAACGCTTTCTGTGTTGGGGGAGCTTGCTACCGTCGGGGCTATATCTGGGAATGAGAAAAAAGGGGAGAAGGAGGGGGTGGAGGAGGTGTTTATAGTCGACCAACTCGCTGCGTGTGTGCCGATTCTTAAGCTTCTGGGCGAGGGATTCGCGCATGCGACTCGCGGCAAGCAGCGGATTCTGTTCTACTGCCATTTTCCAGACCAATTGCTTGCTCGCCGCGATGAAAGAAATATATTACTCCGCCTTGCGAAGGGACTATACCGGTATCCATTTGATTGGTTCGAGGGGTGGGCGATGAGCGCTGCGGATCGGGTTGTTGCGAACTCGAGGTTTACGAGGGGTGTTGTGGGGGGTGTTTTTGGGGGGAATACGTTGGGGGATGTTAGTGTCGTTTATCCGTGTGTTGATACGGCAGAGAAGGACAAGAAAATTGGTGGAGAGGGGATTGAGGAGGGGGAGCTTTGGGGGGGGAAGAAGATTCTGTTGAGTATTAATCGGTTCGAGAGGAAGAAGGATATGGGGCTTGCGATAAGGGCATATCATGGGCTTGGGGAGGAAAAGAGACGGGGGACGAGGTTGGTTGTTGCTGGTATGCCCTTTTCTTATCCTTATGTTTGGGCATTATGAGATGCTAATGCGGCGCAGGCGGCTACGACAACCGCGTACAAGAAAACGTCCAATACCACAAAGAACTCGACACCCTCGCGACAACCCTCGGCCTCCAAACTGCAACCTCGAAAACCGTCATCTCTGCGCTCTCTATCCCCGACTCCATCGACGTTCTCTTCCTCCTCTCCGTTCCCACCGCGTTCCGCGATACCCTCCTCTCGCAAGCGAAACTGCTCCTCTACACCCCCGTCAACGAACACTTTGGCATCGTCCCTGTTGAAGCTATGCATGCTGGTATTCCGGTGCTGGCATCTAATACCGGCGGGCCGTTGGAGACTATCGTCGAAGATGAGACGGGGTGGTTGCGTGATGCCAATAAGGTCGATGACTGGACGGATGCCATGGATAAGGTGCTTTACGGGCTGGACCAGGAGAGTACACAGCGCATGGCTGTCGCCGGAAAGACAAGAGTCGAAGAGGAATTCTCGCTAAGAGCGATGGGAGACCGGCTCGAAGAAAACATTGGGGAAATGCTACGGAGCGAGAGACGCCCGTTTAACGGGTCGCAGCAGTTACTCATGCTGCTGAGTCTTTCGGGCGTGCTTCTCTCGGTTCTCGCATTCTGGACTATCAAGGCGATGTAGTTTCTTTCGGTTTTTCTTTCTGTATGAATACCCCTCTGTTGTACAATAGCTGCTTTCCACTTTAAGCTATAGATTTCACGTGATTCCGCGTCAGGACGCGTTCCAAACTCCAAGAAGTAGAACCGAAGTCTACCACCACCACTCCTCATTGTACAAAAGAAAAAAAAAATGCCAGACATCATCGACCTAATCTCCTCGACTCCCCCAGCACCAGTTGAGAAACCAGCACCACCATCACCACCGCTAGTTTCCAGCCCGCCGCCGCTCTCCGCGAATACCACAACGAATACTAGAGCACCTCGACCCCCTCGTCCCCCATTCAAGTTTTCTGATGATATCGATATATTCTCCTCTCCGTTTACGAACGCGCACGATACGATAGATAATAACCCGAGCAAGAGGCGCAGACTCAGCAATGAGGATTTCAACGCACCACCGTCTGGCCAGCCACGGTCCCGGTCTGGATCTCCGAACCGCAACTTGAATACGAATACTAGGAAGTCGAATCCTTTTGAGTTTTCTGATGAGTTGGGGATACAGTCGTCAATTGGCCCAACAATAAGGTCTAAATCGCCGAACCTGAATCTGAATACTAGAAAGTCGAATCCGTTTCAATTTTCTGATGAGCTGGGGGTACCTTCGTCGATTGAGCCGGCATCGAGCTCGAGGGCTAAGTCTCCGAATCTGCATATGGGGGATTCAAATCCGTTCAAATTCTCGGATGACTTTGATGAATTCGGATTACCGCCTGCGCCTACGCCCGGGTCATTGGTTAGTCCTGTTATTACGAGGGGCGGGGAGAGGGTTAAGGACAGAAGCTTAGGGACGGGGTCGAGATTGGCGGTTGATTCAGATCCGATTGTTTTTACGTCGTCTGCTAAGAAGCCGGGAGGAGGTGTGACGGAGAATATCCTTCAGCGGAGAGAGAATACCATTACGATTGATAGTGATGATGATACACCCAATGGAAACGATACTAGGAAGAGTAAGGATAGAGGTAATAGCAGAGAACGGGGCGATGAGATCGAAGACTTCAGCGACCAGCTCTTCAGCCGGATGTCGGATATGGATGAATTGATGGAGATTGCCGAGCGGCCGAAATCTACTGCTCCGTTTTCAAATCGGACGGCAAGTTTACTAGCCAGTCTTAAGGAAACAAGTAGTGCAAGTTCAGGGACAAAGAAAACTACGGCTCGCTCGCGAAAGGGAAAGACAACTGCTGTGGAGGAGCAGGTGGATATAGATGTCAACGACCTCGAACAACCACAACCCAAACGCAAAACAACCATCAAGCCGACAACGCAAGACAAGGAAGCCAAAGCACACGGACGCGAAGCAAATAAAGCAGCACGAGAGCGCGAGCGCGAAGCGGAAAAAGAACGCAAAGCGAAGGCCAGAGAAGAGAAAGCCAAAGAGAAACAACTGGCCGCGGACCTGGCGCAGGTGAACAAGTCCAAGATTGACAAGAAGGAATCAACGCCAGAGATGATTGTCGACTTTGATAAGTCATTGGAAGGGTCTAGTGTCGGCAATCAGGCCATCGAATTCATGAACCGGTTGGGTGTTGAGTATACCTTCTTTGAGGGCTCGATCCGGGGCCTCGTTAAATGGCGACGGAAGGTTCAAGCAACGTACAATGAAACCCAAGGATACTGGGAACCATGCCCACTACGCATAGAACCAGAAAAACACGTATTATGTCTACTCACAGCCCAAGAATTCGTGAACATAGTAACCGCCCCCGAAGACTCCCCCACCAACCTGCAAAACCACGTCCTCAAACTCAAACAAACCCACCAACACTGCAAACCAATCTACCTCCTCGAGGGCCTAACGGCCTTCATGCGCAAGAACAAAAGCGCCCGCAACCGCGCCTACCAAGCCGAAGTCCGCCGCCAACTCGACCCCACCACCATCACCACCTCCTCCCGCCGCAAAAACCAACCTGAACTCCCCCAAGTATCCGACGACAGCATCGAAGACGCCCTCCTCCACCTGCAAATCCACCACGGCTCCCTAATCCACCATACATCTGCGGCCCCCGAATCAGCCGAATGGCTTAAAACTTTCACGGAACATATCTCGACGATACCCTACAGACTGGAACTCATTCAGGGCAATGACTCTGCGTTCTGTATGGATGTCGGACAGGTGAAGACGGGGGAGGACAAGAGGGATACGTTTGTGAAGATGTTGCAGGAGGTTAATCGGGTGACGGCGAGTATGGCGTATGGGATTGTCGAGAGGTATCCGAGTGTGGGGGATTTGGTTGGGGGTTTCAAGAATGGAGGGGTTGGGTTATTGGAGGATGTTAAGGTATGTCTCTTCTTTCCCCTTTGGATGCAGTGTAAGTGGGTTGGGCTAATGATATAGAAATCGGCAAATAAAAACGGTGCCCTGACGGATTCAAGGATTGGGCCGGCGGTTAGTAGGCGGCTGTATAAGGTGTTTATGGGTCTTGATCCGGCTTCTACTGAGATTTGACCTGCCACATACCCAATAAATAATAAAGATATCCAATGCTATATTCAATACTACCCGCATAATGCCAACAATGTGTATATGCCAATCAATCTCATATCCAAAAATACTAAACAGAAACACCCCTCCTCCTCCAAACCCTCCATGCAGCACCCCAAACCACAACAGCAACACTAACACTAACCGTACACCCCACAGCCCAGAATCCAAAACACCTCCACCCATGACATTGTCCATCCTCATCACCACTACGGTCAATAGCATTCTGATACGCACCCGAGTACACGACGCCCCAGACTGCCGCACCAGCTGCAGGAACCATAGCCACGATACCCCAGTTCGTGCCGAAATTCTCGACGCCCCAGACGACGGAGATGATAATGGGGACTAGGGAAAAGGAGCTGCCATAGCCGAGGCCGATGAGGGCGGTTGTTATGTGGGAGAGGGATGGGTGGGCGATTGGGAGTGGGGAGGCGAGAAGAAGGTAGCCTAGGGCTAGGAGGATGGCGGAAGGGAGGAGGAAGGTCATTCGGGAGAGGGTGGGACGGTCTTCCTTGGGGGAGTCGGGGAGGGTTGACGGTCGGGCAGCGCCATCTCCAGGGTTGGTTGGGAATAGGTGGGTTGCTTTTGGGGCGAAGAAATCGGTTAGAGATCCGGTTAGGAGGCGGGCAATTGTTGAGGTCAGGGCTACTGTTGTGACATGCGTGGATGGTAGACCTGCTGGCGGAGGGGCGTTGGGAGGGTATGATGGCGGTGTCAATGTTTGGATGATGGTACCCAGGTTGTTGATATAGGCTTCTCCTGGGCCAGTCACCAAAAAGAAGCCAAGAGCAAGCCACCACATCGTCTGGTCTTTGAGAAACAACCTCGTTTCGTAATTCAGCAGCCAGTTCTTCTTCTTCCGCTCCTCTTCCTCGCGTTCCTTCTCGCGTCGTCTTTCCTCTCGTTCTTCATCCGACGTCGTCAACGATTGTCGCTCCTCGTCAGCGCCGTCTGTAGAAGCAAACGTGCCATAGGAAGCCTGAACTTCGTCTCTCGACTGGAAGAATCCACCCTCTTGTCCTAGGATGCCACTGCGCTCCAACTCCTCGACCGTCTCGTCGATATGCTTTTCCTCTTCGTCGACGATTCGTAGACCGAATGTTCCAACGACTCCAATACAGAGCAGGAGCAGCGCCAAAAACAAAAAGTACCGGAAGACGTCGACGTCTCCCCGGCTTCCATCTTCTCGAGGTTCGTACAACAGGTACGTTCCCACCTGGCTCTGCCACATACCACTCAGGCCAAATCCTGCAATTGGGACAGCAAGCATGATTCCCTTGTGTTTGCCGCGACCAAAGTTCTTTGCGCATGTCGTCACAGCAGCAAGGTATAAGCAGCTCGTGGCTGTTCCAATGGCAGTGAATGCCACTATCATCACCCAAAAAGGCCAGCCGTTCCCACCTGCATCTGGCGGAGGGCCACTTTGATATGTAAATGCAGCCAGCAGGTAGCCAGCGCAGAAGACTACACCGGCGAACAGCGACAACGGCGACGGCGAGTATCGATCACAGAGGTAACCAAACAGCGGTACGGGGAGATACATGGAAATCTCCGCAGCAATTGAGACGGCGTTAACGCGCAGCTGAGTATAGTGAAGACGCGTAAGGAGTAGAGGACCGTATAAAGAAAACGCCGTAATGCTACCGGCTCCAAGACTAATCCCAGTCAGCACACATACAAGTCTCCAACGACGGCAACTACAAGAGATTCTCACCAACTAATAACACCCCAGGCAAAGCTAGCCACCCGGACCACCTCTCTCGCAATCTTTTGTCTATCCCGCTCGACAATCTCCTCGACCACATCGTTCAGAAGTCCATCGTCACTATTCCGGCTGCTCTGTGACAATCGAGACCTCGTTTCCTCTTCTCCATCGGGGCCGAAATTTGTATCATCACGAAGTAGGGTGCGATTCGCATCAAAGTCTCGTTTATCAACTATCTGGGCATTCGAGGCTGGCATTATTCCTTCCCTCCCTATACAATGGTTCGGCGTTTGGATTCGGAGGGACTGTGTAAAGGCCGGAAAGCGAAAAAGAAAACAACGGCTTTCTTCGAGTATAAGGACAATAGAACTAGTCCGGCGCTATATTTATTACCGATGGACTCGGTTATCAGTGGAATGGTGATTATCAACCTGACCAACTCAGTTGACCGCAGGTCTGCGCATCTCCCCCTAGTCACGGGACGATTCAAAACAAGGCCATAATGCAGGCGCAAGACAATTCGACTATATATATCGATGATGAGTGTGATTGAGCTGTGTCGCTGTCAGAAAAGAAACAACAAGAAAGGAGTGTTGGCGATGGTCGATGGTATCCCCGACGTGACACGGAGATACGCTTATCTCGGCACGTGATCCTTATCTCACATGACATCATCTTATTTACTCTTCTCTCAAAGATTCCCACCCCTATTCTGCATTCACTGGGTCTCTTTGAAGCAGACCCAACAGTACAGAAACTGGGATGTCAATCCAATCACCAAATTACCATGGCAGAAAAAGAGAAGGAGTCAGCGAACGCTGCATTTCCAAGGAGAGGGCATGAACATTATTCCCAAATACGAAGCCGGAGTGGGTGCACCTAAACACACTAAGCGCCCCATGATGCAGTGCTCAATACATTGAAATGTATTACTATTGGCTCTGTCAGTGTGGACTATAAGGGTACTGCCACCATGGAATTCAGTGGGGGATCATCTTCAACAGTGTTTTTTGAGCATTTTCCCGACAAGGCTGACTTGCAGGGTGGACAATTGTCAAGATATTTATTATTTCTCGTCAACCACACCCTCTTCATATTGACATGTACCACTCTTTTTATTTTGACCCTCATAATGGAGGCTGTTGGAGCAGCAGCTAGTATCCTACAATTGGCAGGGACCGCAACCAAAACCTCTCTCCAAGTATACGAGTTTATATCCACGATAAAAAATGCACCACGGGAAATCGAAAACCTAAGTCACGATATCATGAACTTCCATACACTTGTGAACAATCTGACAGATGCGCTGGCTTCTCCAGAAATCCGAAAAATGGTGGATATGGACAAACATCTCAGTAACGCGATGAGAGATCTACTTGTCCCCATGGCTAAATGCCAGCTCACCTGTGATCAAGTACAAAGCAAGCTGAGGTTGCACCTTCAACTTGAGGACTTTGTAGATAAAGGAGTCAAAAATACCTCGAGTGAAAATGGTACCCACAGCAATGGACAAAAACCAAAAACGCAGATCTGGGTTCGTGATTGGTTATGGCCTTTTAGGCGGAAAGAGGTACTTGCTTTGATGACGGACCTGGACAGAACAAGGTCAATGTTCTCTGATTCCATGTCGAATCTCACACTGTATGCATACTATCCCCCGGACCCATTCTGTGCTGGTGCCGACCTTTGACTCCTACCAGGATTCTCATGTTGAGAAAATCAACTGCTACTATGAAAGAACCAACCATGGGAATTAATAGGAAACACACCTTCAACGATGATGCTGGATCTGCGATTCTTGACTTTGTATCAGTTGATGAGTCTTTGGCCCCAACGCTGGTACAGGAAGAAGGCGAGAAATTATCCAATCCCAAATACACCGAAGACCTCATAAGAGCAGTGTATTCTGGCTCTGTCACAATAATGGATATGATGTTACAACAACATATCGATGTGAATGCTCGCGACCATCGAGATGGACGCACTGCCCTTTCCTACGCGGCTGAGCTCGGTTATGTTGAGATAGCAGAGCTGCTCCTTAAACGTGGAGCTGCAGTGAACATTCGTCAATACAGTCTGAGCAAGCGTGTCTTGGGTCGCGGGATGAATGACCTACCGTGGATGATCAGTGGTCGGATGCCAATACATTGGGCAGCAGTCAACAGACATAGTGCAGTTGTTGAGCTTTTCCTACAATATGGAGCAAACCCAAATGCGAGGAATACTCCTGGGCGATTGGTTCTTCAGGACTCCTGTGTGAATGATGATCCAAAATCAGTCAGGCTACTATTGCAAGCCGGTGCAGATGTTAATGCCAGGAGCTATGGTAGTGTAAGTCCCAACTGCCTCTCAACCTTTTGTTCTCAAACTAAGTTGGTGATAGGGCTGGACGGCGTTGCACGAAGCGGCTACATGGAATCATATTGAGGTACTTCAGATCTTATTGGAGTTCAAACCCTTACTCGACGTACCCGCAGTACACGATCCCGAAGGCTGTTCCCCGTTACACATAGCAACTAGATGGGGCCACATCGGAATAATGGAGCTCCTCCTATCAAATGGAGCAGATCCTAATATTCTCATGGTTGAAGACATCACACCGTTACACTTAGCTGCTGTTGGAGGTTGGCTGAGTGAACTCGACCTGCTACTTGACTGGGGTGCTGCTATTAACGTCCAGGACGCACGTCTCCGCGAAACCCCTTTACACAAAGCAGCGCGGAATCTTGAGTTTGAAGTGATTGAGAAGTTGTGTGCGCGAGGAGCGAATACGGAATTGACAAATATTGATGGCCAGACTTATCTGGCTCTTTTGGATTGCGCTCGACAGAACCCTGGTGATTGGCATGTGGAGACTAGAGTGGGTTCATTTTGTAGAACCTAGTCTTAGAAGCCCTCAGAGGTCTATAATGATACGCCCGTCCTAGAATCCGATCCTAGCTGCAAGTTTGTCTTCGCAATGGGTTTTCGTCCAACAGAAAAGAAATTCACGATTCAACAAACCGGAAGAGCAAGAAGCTCGTCTCAGTTTGACGCTTTTTTAAAACCTCGTAATACAACGAGCGCCTGTGTCCAGCACGGGTCTGGTTATCATCGGGATCATCATGGGGTTGGAGTAGCATGTCTGTACGAAGTCCTTGATCTTGCATCGCATGGAGTGGGTTGCTTTTCCTTTGCGAAGAAGGCGAGGTGTTTAAGGGCCGATATGGCGCCTGGCTGGATATTGATCACTCTGTCAGGAGTTGTACCGCTATGTCCACTAGATGGAAGGAATTTTCGCCAATTATTGGGATTTGCCATGAGCTCCATCATTGATTAAAGCCAATCTGCAACCCACCTTACAGAGTGAGGATCTCTATATTCTTGCCATTCAACGACCGGTCCCCAAAGCATCTTGAGCGTCTAGGTGTCCGTCCCTACCCAAGGCCCGTTTTTATGCCTATCTACAAGCAATTGAACACAACAATGCTGTTTACTTGCCGCTTTCTTCCCTTTTACCTAGCTTGAGGGAGTTCGTGATCCATTCATCGTATAAAAGCTCCACAGCTGTCGGCCGGTCTTCGGGATTCCACTGTAGGGCCATCCGGAGCCATCATAAGAATTCCTCTTTATCCTCAGGAAATCCAAGACAAGAGAAGCTGCCTAATACAGGGTTTCAGATCTTCAAGGGTCATTACATGACCAGGAATCCACCATATCGCCTCATTTATACTGATTCCCGGAGGTTCATGAACAAGGCAAATATGGTGGCCGTGAGGGCCTTTCGGTAGAGTTGCGGTCGACGAGCTTGCGAATGACCTTCTGCCCGGGTGATTTGTTTGTGCCGAGTTCATATGCTCATAAATTTTCAGCTCATTGTTCTTTTCTCGGCCTGTCACGTAAACCTCCAAAACAACTTATTTGGAATCACCGATTTGGTCCTGCCATTAGAATCACTTTGATGACCCGAAAGCAGGTTGATTATACTCACACTGAATCACGATCAAACCAAACAGTCGATGTCACTCCAAAGCCCAACTTCGTGGTCTTGGTACCTGTCACTCAGCACTTCCCCCTGTTGGACCGGGTAGTATTTCTCGGGTTGGTAGTCGGTAGGAAGATGTGTTAAATCGAGGGGTTGTGGGCAAACGAGTATATGGTATGCAGTATTCCGAGTTTAACGCACACCTCGCTTCGTCTTGAAGTCGAGTCAACGACTTCTCAAATGGATGAATAAATTGTGATGCTGCGGATATGCGGTTGGATTCAGCCGACGAAATAGTTAGCGCGAAATCAATTATTTAAGCGTGCTTGAACTGGGGTGATTGGACAGTCTATAGCATTTGGAAAATCCGTCAAATTAGTTGCAGCATAGTCAAGCGCTTTGCTCACCCAAAATTACACCAGTCGAACTCATTTTCTAACCCAGTTGTTGCCATGGTGTCTAATTGCCGATATAGATACAGGTCCAATTCAATTAGATCTCTTATTCACTCTAAAAGAGGCTCCAATATCCAATTTTCCGTCTTTTGCTCCCTATTTACATGCTATATCCCCAGAAAATGGACAAGAACAGCTTTTTGTGGCAAAGTGATACTCAATCCACAACTCAGCCCTAACCCGAACATCTCCCGTCGGCCTTCGTCGTCAATTTCCCGGAATCAAAAGACTGTGACAACTCTTAAGAGGTCTGTAAGTCCTAGTTATCTTGGTTATTACGGAAGACCCTCTCCTATTCCGTCCTATACAAAAGAAATATATCAGCTTTCGCCCCCTGGGGGTTTTGGCGATCCGTCGTTTACAGTATAACATGGTGGTATCGCTGTCTAATACCTCTGGTATGGCATCTGATATGCCTGATTGTCGATATGGAATTGTATGCCACTTGATAGATATTCTTAGAGTCAATGATCATAGATTATGAGGTTAACATACTGTACGTTCCCGTCGCCAGATCGTTCGACATGGTGTTCAACTAAATGAATGATTCCAGGGATATGCAAGAGAAATCAACACCGAAAAAGCGAAACAATCAGTCTAAATGGAACTTTTCTTTGAGGCGTATATTCATGGATACAAACACACCTTATATGTCACTTTGACTTGAAGAGCAGCGGCGTCAATTCTCGATACAACGCTACTATTTCCAGCGCGTGTCGGTATTGCGAAGGTATACCACTGGGGGAGCATATTGCACGCCGGATTCATTTTTCTGAAGCTTGTGATAAACCGCTTAGACAAAAGCAGGAAGGTCCAATTGGCCATACCATAATATCTGGTCGGCTAGACGGTGATGACTCGGATGACTCAAAAGTTTCTCCCAAATCTCGATCACAGCTCTATATTTCGCAGCCGTTATTAGTATGGTGGATCAAATGGAGAAAGAAAGCCCATGACAGGTTAATATAACAACAAGACGCGCGGGTATCGCGAAATGGCGTGGGGTAGGTAGCTCGTATCATGATCTTAAGCTTTCGTAAGAAGGGCTACCTCCTGTATCAGGGAGCACCGCGAGTAGGTATTTTCAGGATAGATGGGTAAATGACGGCGATTGTTGCGCGAAGATTGAGGGTGTTGGATTTGTCAAAGCGAGATTGATGTTGATGAAAGAACAGATAGAAGAGAAAAGCCAGAAGACAGAGATGGCTTATTCACTGGGTAATTGTAATAAAGCTAGGAAGTTCTGCTATTGCCTGTCTCGAGCAATGCATATCCATCGAGATGGCAATGGTCATACTGATATAGTACACTACAAAGACTGTCAATTTCTGGAAAGCGCAAGACCGCAATAAAAATGTCCGACTAGGAAGCTCTTATCTAAGACACCAACCGATTATGTACACAAATTGAACCGCTCCAGATACCACCCATGCTTTGCGAACTGCAGAAAACGAATCCAGGGATTCTCCCTGGTGGTATAAGTAATAACACAAGTCCGAGAAGAATAGAGATAGAAAATGAACACGAACACACGCAACGAATGGGAATCGCTCCCCGAGTCTCTGTTCTAACAATGCATCCAGGCATGAATAGACACCAAAGGCCCAGGGCTGAACAAGGCGCCATGAATCATTATCATCGTATTGTCACCAACTCCCCCACCATGCCAGTCATAACTGCGTCGTTGACATCATGGAACGTGCGAAAGAAACGAAATTATAGAAGCGCAAGGTGTATCTTAGCCAAACAAAAAACGAACATGAGAAACAAACAAAACCCGAGCCCCTTGCCATGCAATATCGACGCCATTCCCCTTGGTATCCATGTGAACATAATTGAAGACATGATGCCAGCTCCTAACTCAGAAGATGAAGGAACAAGCGAGGGTTAAGAAAAAGAACCGAAAATGAAACGAAAACGAAAGGAATAGGAAGAGAACAGAATAAAAGAAAAAAGAAATCGTATCAAATACTGACTTCACCAGGATCATTGTCCATCACCTCATCCCAACCCCGGTCAGAAATATCGTCATGGTTCGTGACCCGAGTACCCAGAGCAATGGCCTCGTTTTCGCCCCGTTCCAAGTAGTCATCGTGAGTGACCTCCTTCAGGATACGTCGAAAGTAGGTTTTGAGTGAGCGCAGACCACGCAAATAACCACGGTCAATGTCATAAGGGTGCTGAGGTGGACATCGAGCACTTGGAGGCAATTCATCTTCGCCAGTCACGCAGTTGGCAAAGTCGACAATCTTGAGATGAACGTCCAAATTGTTATGTCCATCGTCCGAAGCATTACGTTGCAAGCCAGGCCGTTTGTCTTCGGATCGATGCTGAGGACCTCGAGTATGAGGAACCGTATCTGATGGGCTCTGTTCTCCATCGTACAGGATCAGAAGGCTGCTGGCATATAGACGATAACTTTTCAGTTTGCGAATGATATTCTCCAGTTTCGAGAGTTTGTCTAGAATGATTGGGATTTTCTTGGCAACACTTGCATGGCTGACACCGTCGTAGAGGAAACGGGTAAGAGCGTCCTGGAATTCACGACCGGACCTGAGATCGCGTCCGAAATACTTGTCTTCAAATGTATAATCTTGTTTCCTGACGTTCCAGGTCTGCATGCCACATAGTCGCACTCCCAGCTGTTGAGAGGTCGTAGTCTGGCATTTGCGCCGTTGTGACTTTTGCTTCTTCTCATCAGCTTCCATTCCGTATTGACGTGTCCCCATTTTCAGATCCAGCACGCAAGGTTTGTTCATCCCAGCAGTGAGATCCTCAAGCAGCAAGAAGTATTGTACTCTTTCGTCCTTCATGGTTTGTGCTTCCTTCGGATTGGTTGGAAGGTAGAAACGGCCATCTTCTTTCATATGAGGGGGAAGAGGAGGCTTGGGCGGTGGCTCTGAAATCGCTGGAGGTGTATGATGCACGTTACCACCAAGGAGAGGAACTTCCGGTGCAGCACTTGGGGCGGACGGCTTGGCTGCAGGACGATCCGACGCCATTGGAACATCGCCTTCCATGGCGAAGATTTCATCCTCTTGATCTCCGCCGTAGCCATCATCGTCGTAAAAGACGAGGTCACCGGGCTTGCTGTCCAAGCCGCCTCGCCTTTGCAGACCACTTCCTGAATGTCGTCGCCGCACCTGTCGATGTCTGTTCAGAGAACTGGTACGTGGTTGTCCCTCTTCTGCCCGGATCTGCTCGAGACGGTTCTGAGTAGCATCCAGCGCGGTGGAGGCCGACGATGACAGCCCTGGGCCCTCATCAGATTTGGTCGCAATGTCGATCGCATCCGAATGTTGAGACTCATTGGGTACCGGTGCGATATGACGGCTACTTGCAGTGTGGTCCTCCGAAAGATTGGCTCGTCGGCGGCCACTGTCCGAGGTGGTTCTGGACATGGTCAGGCGACCTCGGGCATGCCGTCGATGGTGATGAATGGCAGGAGGGCTAAAGACTTCCCGGAGTACCTGCTCCTGCAATTTCCGGTTGACAGTAGTTGCACCCCAACTGATCTTGGGTCGTTTGGAGACCGACGTCTCGGGAGGCTTCTGCACTTCAACGCTCGTCTTCAACGGCAGCGGACGGCCCCGCAATTCATTGCCAGTGGGGAAACGGTGCGAGGAGAGGGTGGTTGCGTCCGCAGTTCGAGGTCGCTGGTGGTGGCGGGAGAAAAGATCGACTGGGATGATGTGACGGTTATTCTCGAGAATCACTTTCGGTGTGACGCCGGGCACCTGTTTCTGGCTATGGCTGAAGATCCGCTGCGGCTCAGTTTCTGGGGGCTGCGTGCCATTCGCGTCTGCTTGCTTGGCAGGTTGCTCATCCTTGGCGGTTTCGTTGTCTGTATGCTCGGCTTGGCCCTCGGGACGCGACTTGGGGCGTTTGGAACCCTTGGAAAAGGTGACATTCAGGACCCCAATGTATCTGTAAAATCGGTTAGTACATTCAAAGGCATCAGAAACAGGAAGGCTACAAACCTGGGAAGAAACATCAACATCTCTGGATGCCTGCGCTCGATGCGTTCGTAGAACTCGTTTTCCCTATTGTTCAGTTGCTTGCATACAGCACGCCTGGAGAAACGAAACACCGTGGTATGCCCACCAACTTGATGTCGATAGGGCTTTAATTCAACGGCACCCACCGGGGCACTCTTGCCATGCTTACGTCCCTGGCGCAAATACCGGTTCCGTTGAGTGGGAGTTGCGGTGGGGGTTATGTCGGCAGCGGCATCATCTTCAGTAACGCTTGACTCCTCGTGGGTCGACAACCCACTCTCGTCTTCAGAAGCAAGCTCGGATTCACAGGTTGAGTAGTCATGGCTGCGTTCGGAGATGGTAGTCAAAGCTTTGTCATTTATCTCTTCTTCTAGGGGGGCTTGTAGACCTTGGAGATCGCCGTGCAAGATTCTACTGTCATTTTTAGAGCGGAGAGAGATATCGACATGGTTCACCTCCTGATCCCCCGGAAGAACATCATGGCCCTTGCCCGGCAGCAGGATTGGACCAGCTTCAGGTGATACTTCAAAATGCCTGAGACTATCCTGATCGTCCGCATGAGGCTTGTACGGGTCAACTTCGTCCGAAACCGTCACACGCTCATGAGGGAAGTACAAAGCAGACGAGATTTGTTCTTTTTCTTCCTCCTCGTCTTCAAATTGAGAGGAGCCACGACGTTGGGCTCTAAGCGTATCAGGCGACGTTGCCTCATCCCCTGAGACCGACTCCCGGGCATACTCTCTACCGCCATCCATGTACTGGGTTGGGATGCTCTTAGAGAATGAGGAACCCCGTGCACCACCCGGAGTGAGATGAAAGTTTCGAATTTCCTCCAATAAGTTGCGGGGCAAGGCTCTGTATTGGATCTTGACCAGATCGTCCGTCTGGCCCTGTGGATGGGTGTCGGCCCGCGACGAGGGTTCAATGGTCACTGGTGCATCAGCAGCAAAAGACGGATGGGACAGACTCTTGGAGCTCCTTCGCACACTGGCTTTTTCGGATAATCGTGCCCCAGAACCGGGAGCCGTTTCCAACGCGGCCTCCTCCGACATCATCCACGGCTCCTCGGTTTTCCGACCGCGGTCCTGGTTTCTCTTCCGGTCTGGCGAGGTTGTGGTATTCTCCTTGAACAAGCCCAGATAATGGCTAGACTTGCGGCTGCGCACATGCGATGCGGGTTCCGCGTTTGCCAAGTTCGCCTCAATTGAGTGTTCCACCATACCACGCCGACCCCGACTCGAACTCCGCTTGACCTTGTTGTGCACCTCGTCACGACCATCCCACGCGAAACCCCGCGGGTCCCCACGCTCTTCTGGTACCTGAGTCGTACCCAATGGCCCCGACGATGGAGAGCTGATGGCCGAAGACCGAACGGCAGGATGATCAATCGACCACGGTTCCTCTGGAGGCGGGGCGGACTTGGTACCCGATTCATGGGATCGAGATTGTAGATTTTCCGGGACTGTAATGGAAGATGCGAGCTCTGGTACGAGGTCGAGGTCATCGGAATCTTGAGGGCGATCCCCCGTACCAGTGGCGGACAGCAGGGCGGCATGAGTGCTGACAGGTGGCGATAGGAAGGGAGGATGCAGCTGAGAGGAGTGATAAGGACTTCTGTCAACGTCAACTTCCATGTGGGCGGCCTCGTCACGACGAGGACGAAGGGGAAGGACCTTGGAAGTGGTGGTGGGATCAGAAACTGAGACGGGAGCTGGTTCATCTTGTTGTACGAGACTGGAGCTCACACCAGCCGGGCGACTCCTGTCGTCATCGCGAGAGGGTAGAGAGGGCAGAGCCTGAGCTTCACTGTCGGAGGGCAGGTAATTAGTCGCGAAGATGCTATCTCGCTCCGATAGCTGGGGACTGCGGGAGCGATGAGGACGAGTGAGTCTCTCCAGCTCCGGAGGATGCTTCGGGTGTTTCTTTAAAGGAAGTGCGGATGCGGAAGAAGAAGTGGGTAGGGACCATTGATAAGCAGATGGCGATTCAGCACGGGAGGGCGACGGGGCCTGTTCGTCCTGAAGTTGATTGTCACCCCGTCGGAGCTGCTGCTGCTGGTGGCGACGAGCGAGGCAATCATGATGGGGAGCGGCCGCAGGTGTCACCAGGGGTTGATCAGACACGGTCTTCTTTTCGGCAGGCGGAGGGGTTGACATGGAGAGGACATTGGTTGGGGATTGCAGGACTGGAGAGTGAGTGATATTGGAGAGAATAAATGGGGTGAGTGGATAGATAGATAGATTAGAGGGATGTGTAAGTGACAGAAACAGGTAGGAGGATTGGGGATAAGGAGACCCAAACAGGAAGGAGGGAATTGGCGTCACCACCGGTTCACCAACCACGTTCCCGGGGCGCGAGTTCTGACAGGCCAGAGAGGGATTGATGCACCGATAATGGGAATTCTTGAGGGGGACTGGGGAGACAGGAACAGTTATTACTGGATGAGAGCAGTTTTGGCATTAACTAAAGAAAGGAAAGTGAGATACTTGGGGGTACTCCGTAGTAGTGTGGTAGTAGTAGTAGGGATACTAACAAGGGAGAGAAGAACGACGACGAAAGGAGAGGATCTGCTCACCGCCTTTGTGGGGCGTAGGGCGGAGCTGTATGGTACTTTTTACTCTGTGAAATACTGGGAATACAAGTAGATAGAAGTATTCAAGAAGAAATTGACTTATAAAGTGCATATCATTGACAATACTCCGTACATAATCTACTACTACGGAGTACAGACTTGTACTTGGATATCTACTATGTTGTATACCGGCAGAACGGCGATCCGTTTAGCCCGAGTTCCCAGTAAGGGGCGATGGTGGCTGCCTTGGGTTATTAGGTCACCTGACAGCAAACATCAACAATGACGACAGACAGTCAATATTAATTTAAGATAGAGATGGGGTTGAGGAAAGATGGATGCTAGCTTATTATGGGGCATAAGTATAGGGTACAAGTATATATGTCATTGTTCCGTAAACTGCCGCATGTAATGCCTTGTACATCACCCCGGGCCATTCTGCAGCTGGCCGTTATCAAGATACATATATATTCCAGAACATTGTCATACTCAACTGGCTCTCTGCACATACAGGACAAACCTTTTCCAGTACGGAGACCACTTACGAGTCCTCATACAAAACACTACTAATGCGGCGCAGTCATTCCACACTCCTCATTGGCGAGCGCTTGATGTGATGTGATCAAAATCGACGGCGCTGTGATGGCGCCGTTCCTCATCTTCCAACGGTAGCTGCCGAACCACCGCCAAATGCTTCTGACTGGATATCCCCAGTAAAGTCCACATCATTATGCAGATACCAAGAAAAAAGAGGTCTCGACGATACACAGCGAGCCCGAATATGCATGTCACTGTCTCCCGAGGCCGACGCTCGGTGGCCACTCTCACTTCTACACACCTTTACTTCTGTCTACACTTCTAACAAGTGTTTGTTCTTTTGATCTTGACTCTGTCTCTCTCTCTCTGTCGATCATATCTTTTATTATTTTCTGTATCTATTATTCTCTTGTTCATTCTTTAAGTCATCGTCTGCATCGTCTCCGCCGGCCATCATCGGTGGAGAGTACATACATCCAGCTACATTCTAGGTACATGTGTTATCGCTGATTTCTGCCAAACTGCAGCATACACGCTCTTTTCTCGTCGATCTGAATCGGCGTCGCCTGCGGTGATTACATACGGCCTTAATTGTCCCTGAGTCATCTGAAACCGAGTTGGACAGCCATTACTTGCTTGCGACAAACTTCATAACTTATCGTGAACCAGACACAATGAACCGCCAATTACGCTTAGATACGAACAATGTAAATCGCAGATATTCCTTCCTTCAGACGCCGTTGGAGATGCATGCCCCGGGTCACCAACCATCGGCCGCCGTGGATCCAACACAACACCAACAGCGCCTGCAGGAACAACAAGAACAAACCCAGGTATCAGAACAGCCGACTGTGTCCAGACAAGTACCGCAGCAGACACCAAATATAGCAAACGAGAAAATACAATATCTACAAAATGACCCGGTCGCCTCTTCTTATACTTCCGGCTCTCCTCCGCCGCCGGAACAGCATCCAGCGAACTACGCTCCATATGCCGACGAAATGATTCAACCTCACCCTCAACCTCCCATACAACTCCAACCCCCTTATGCGGAAGCAACGCAGTATGTGCAGGATCCTGCCCCAAGGTCGCCAGGACCACTTCCCTTGAAAACAGATCAAACATCGTCAGAACAAAACCCCAGCACCCGTGCTCTAGCTGTCGCACCAGACACGAACCCGTTGCACTCTCCCCAGTTTCCACGGTTCCCTCCGCCGACGGCGACAAGCACAGCGCAAGTGGCAGTTCCAGAGGATGTAGCTGCATATCACCAGCCCGGTCAAATAAAGCATCCGAACCAAGAGATTAAAGGCGGAACATGGAGTTATAGCATGTGCGATTGCTCAAATATCAGTACTTGCTGCTTGGGAATCTTCTGTCCTTGTATCCTCTACGGAAAGACACAGTACCGACTTACTCTGAAGTCGCGAAGAGAAGACCCGACCAATCTGTTAGGGTATAGCGCGTGCAATGGGTCTTGTACAGCGATGGCCCTGCTGTGTGGTTGTCAATGTGAGCTTCATCTCTCTTTTACATCAGTTTTAGCTAACCATGCAAGGGCTTCTGGCAACTATCCAACATAAGCGGACTCGAAAAGCATACGGCATCAGAGGCGATATTGGGTCTGACTGTGTGCGCGCAACCTGCTGTACCTGTTGCACCCTGATCCAAGACGAGACGGAAATCAAGAAACGAGAAGAGGATCGCGCCAAAATAGCAGCAGCGCAAGGGGCGACGCTACTGTCACCGTACACTGCCCCGACGCCGATGTCCTATCCTCCACCTCCGAGATGATCAATTGCAGTCAAGCATCGGAGCACTTCTTCATCCCTTCCTTAACCCATGGCAGGGGTGCCCTGTCTTTAACACCTTTGCCCATTATTGTACGACAACTTCTTTCGATATCCACGATTTCGTTATTTCTTCCTTGCCTGTTGTATATACCATTGCAAGGATAACGTGTACTTTGTATATCATGCCACGATAGGAAATACAATACCCAAATAATTTTATTGCAGCTGCCGTTTATGTCTTAACTCAATTCCCATAAAGAAAAAGCTCAAAATTCAGAGCACTTCGTAGTGATACAGTGACCGAATCTCGACCGCCGACCGCCCGGGTGGCGGATCATCTGCGGCCGGCAAAAACGAATGAACGCCTTTCTTGGGCTCTGATCCTCCGCGCCCCCTTAACCGTTGGACTGGACTAACCCCCAATCGCTCGCTAAACGTCAGCCTGTCTATACCTTCATCAATATCTCTTACTGTCTATTCAATATTTAGCTCCTCCGACTACTACTACGTCACGACCCCGTCCCCGATTTGACTTGACTGCCGCATCCAACACTCGATTCTCCTTCATCCATCCTCAGCCATGCCTACATAGAGGACAATAACAGCTTACCTGCGAAGGATATCGAGACTGTATGCCTGCTTATGCTTTTCAAAAAGGGGATAATCTCCGATGGTTTCAGACCATACATGAGCGGCCTGCAACGTCAACGACAGCAAAGACGGCGACGACGAAGACGAGGACGACCGTGAATCCTTCCAGAGAGTAACCGACCATGGGGGACGCCGCTGGTCTGACTCCCCGCCAGATCTGGGCTCAACCAACATCCACGACTACCACGAGTTATCATCCCGGTTGTACGCCGTTTCTTTTGCCACAGCATGGCTATATTCATTTGAACCGGACTGCCACCTTCACCTTGACGCAGAATGCGGTCTTTGAGCCTCTATGCACGGGCGAGCCGTCGAATGTTACGAATCCCTCTGCCGTGTTGGATACCCGCGACCCCTTTTACTCCTCCGTTACGCCGCAATTATATGCGATCGGTTGCGCCACTGTTGTCAGCTATCTTCTCGTTATTATCCTTCTAATTACTCCGCGTACGTATTACATCGGTGGCCCCAGCGGTGGCGCGAATTTCTTGAGCCGACATGGTATGATTGGGGGTTCATATAGTGGTGGATCCTCGACTGTGGGAGTTGGTGGCCGACCATGGCTTCAAAAAGTTGCAGCAATATTGGTTGCCATCTCATTGACCATCGCGAGTGCGGATTCATTCAAGGTCGCTGAGAGGCAGTATATATATGGATACTCGGACGCTGAAGCACTAACTGCAGAGGTTATTGATGGGAACGAAATTCGAATAGTTCGTGTCATATCCAGCACTTTTCTGTGGCTTGCTCAGGTCCAAACGTTGATTCGATTATTCCCGCGACACAAAGAAAAGGTTATGATTAAATGGGCTGGGTTTGCACTTATCGTGTTGGATACGACGTTTAGCATACTCGAGAACTTCCTCGTGAAAACCAATACTACGCGACCACGATTATATGACGATGCGATTCCTGCGCTCAGTTATCTATTCGAACTTTCCTTGAACTTACTCTATGCCGCATGGGTTATCTTTTATTCCTTGTCGAAACACCGATTCGCGTTCTTCCACCCAAAGATGAAGAATATCTGCCTGGTAGCGCTTCTGTCGCTCTGTGCGGTGTTGATTCCGGTTGTGTTTTTCGTGTTGGATATTGCAAAACCTGACGTGGCTGGCTGGGGTAGTTACATCCGATGGGTTGGATCTGCCGCAGCGAGTGTTGTGGTCTGGGAATGGGTGGAACGGATTGAGGCTTTGGAGCGCGACGAAAGGAAGGATGGAATTCTCGGAAGGGAGATTTTCGACGGTGATGAGATGTTAGAAATTACGCCGTCAGAAGAAGTCGATTGGCCGCGCCAGACCTACAATGGAAACGATCGAGGCGGTGGCACAGGGGCATCATCAGGCTGGGGAGGCATGATGGGCTTAGCACATCATCCATTGCGAACTCGGAATAACGGACCACGAAGAGAGCCTGGCCCACAGAGTCAAACATACGCCCTCTTTGCCGAGTCACGACGCCGGAGAGCAGCCCGGCCCACTCCACCACCGGTAGCGGTTACGCCTGTCAGTCGGGCAGACACCAACAGCGCGGCAAGCACGGTTTATAATGTCCGCTACCATCCTGTATCGAGTCCCACTCCGCCGGTTGTGATGCCTTATATGGAAGAGGAGGAGGAAACGGATGGGCCCAAAGAGCAGGATATCAGACAGCATAATGATCATTCCGACGAAGCTCTCACGGCACAACAGCATCAAACCGTCCACAGAGATCCACGATGGCGGAGTTTACTGAATTCATTCAAACGAAGACGTGCGTCTCCGCCAAGGGAAGTCGCCTCCGCACAGGCAGAGCATCCCGAGGAGGAGAAAGAGTCGGATTTCTCCGAGGACGAAGGGAACGAACAGCTACCTGATGCGCCGCGCAGAGACAATCATTTCTTCCCTCTTCACCGGAAAAGACATCCTGCAAGCGGACGACAAGCTACCGATGGGTCCTTGCCGGTCACCGTCATTCCTGCCCGCATTCAGGGACAAAGCAACTGGTCGCCGCAGTTGTTCAATGACTCAGGTCTTCTTGAGCAGGGCCGCCATCCAGTGTCCAACCATCCCGTTTCCGGCCATTCAAATCTACCTGTGAGGGTGATTCCATCGCAGACGGGGATCGCTCCGCCATGGTCGACCGACGATAATGCCAACCATTATGAACTGCGCTATGACCCCGAAGCGGCGGCTCTCGTCGGGCCTGACGATCATCTTCCAGACCATCTTTCTGCGAATCACACGCAGGATGCGTTGCAAGTTTCTGAAGGAGCGGGTTCTGATGGGACGGTCTACCAACCAACACCACAGTGGCCGGGTCAGGAACGCGGGCGATCTTTTGGCCATTCGGCGCAGGATAATAACGCGACGAGTGAGGATATTTCCAGCTATCGTCATGATTAATTGATTATATCGGGTTTTTGGGAGGAACGGTTTTTCTTATATTCTTGGAGTATTGGGATTTGGCAACTATATTCAAGTGATACCCAGAGACTGGCGCTTTCTTTCTTTTTAAAGGTTATTTATGTGGTATATATGAGATTCTATCTTCTCGACTTGTCAATGTCTTTCTATACAGTAATTTCTCTAGCGACTTTGCCACCTATATACTTTTTGCTATCTTGAACTGGGATCTGAGATCTATTACAAGGCGGTGTGAGCTTAACAGACGGCCAGAGAACCCGATGCTGCAAGTTTCTGGACATACGAGAAACATCCTCTGAATATAAACAACTTTTCGCTTAATAATGTCTTCTCCATAATTGTCTATCCTTACTGCGCCTTATTGGGGACGAATACGAACGTCGAATTTTACGCGAATCTTCAAGGCGGAAGTTTTGCTCCCGTCAAATCAAGACCGAAGCTCCAAGCTCTCATTTTCCTCTCTTCGCCAACCAACACCCTCCACTGTGACATGAAACTGCGATCCCATCAATCGATGCCTCATTCTTTTCCCTCTGGTCGTCTGTTCTTTCCAGTCCATGCTGTGACATCATTGCTCGTGGACGTCGCACCATGGCGGCTGTCAATCGAAACATGTTCGAAGCCACTGTCATGGCGGACATGCCGGGCGATGCATCGTTGATGGTGCTGCCGTTGAATTTGATCGACAAGATTATTTCTTATGTGCGTGGCTACATACTTCAGTGAGGTTTTCAAAAACTAACAGTTGGTTGAAATCCAGGTCGACGACACCGCAGACCTCGCCCGACTATGCAGGACCTGCCGGGTCCTCAACTACATGTCCCTCCCGCTCCTCTACAGAAACCTCACCCTAACGTCTTATGACAAGATCCGATATCGTGGTGAAGAGCCCGAGGGCGTAGGCAGCGCAAGCCCCTTCTCCATGGGCCTCAATGCCGTCATCACACGGCCATATGCGAAATTCGTGCGATCGCTGACCCTCCGCGGCGAGTGGCGTGAGCACGAGCTCGAAGAACACGCGCGAGTCGGACGGGTCCCTGACTCCTCAATGATGTTGAACATCGCTGTTCGCGCGGCCGTGGACCGCATGCCCGATTTGGAGAGTTTTAGCTGGGAGCTTAATACGAAGATGTTGGAGACGGTTTATCTGGGACTTGCGCAGTTGCCACGTTTGACGTCGTTGAATGTGCGATTTCCGAGTAGTCGACATCCGAGGCCGACAATTGTTATTCCGCCGATGCCACATTTGAAGAGGTTGAAATTGACGGATATTGACCCGTTGTGCTATCCGGATGATATTTCGACGTTGTTGTGGAAATGTAAGAAATTGAAGGAGCTGAATATGCATTGGTCGCCGCGGATGCGCAATGCGCAGGAGCCGAGTGTTATGCTGCATGATTACTTTCGCAAGTGTATTTCGGCACGTGAGCCGTTGGCTGTGCGGAAGATTGCGCTGCAGAATTTGTATGCGCTGCACAGTGAGGAGTTTAATATCGCGTTCGATCCCAATACGGTGGAGGACGTTACGGTGTTGAACAATACTGGGTCGGATGGTCCCAGTTTCATGAATACGTTTGTGGACAGGAGCTGGCCAACAAATCCGCCTAATAGTCGCCTGCAAATCAAATGCATGAGACAGGATGCACTGTCCAAGAGGCATGCCGAGTTCCTGGCGAATTTCACCGGACTAGAGAGGCTCTATTTCGTCAATTCACCCCGCGATGCCAATGATATTCTCTCCCCAAGAGCTCCAAATTCATCCTCGCCGCCGCTGTTCTCAGACTACGCATATCCTCATTCGAACTCCCCTACCGTCTCATCACCATACCCTACCAATCTCCAACTCAACATCCGAGATAACTATCTAAACGCAATCGTGACAAACCACGCCTCCACACTACGCCACCTTCTACTCCCATCCCGATGGCCTCTCTCCGCATCCACTCTCGCCCGTCTAGTCCACGCGAGCCCAAATTTAGAACAATTCGCTTTTGCAACAGAGTTGAACAGCATGGACACATTAGGTCTCATTCTTCCGTTCCTCCGGAAACTCATGGCACTACGTCTTCTCATTCCCTCGGGGAATATCACCTCGCCGCCCAATGGAACGCTGGGGTCAGGGACCGCACCGCGGCCTACCAACAATGCGAACGGAATCGCTTCTGTGCGAACACTTCAAGATCTTGTCGAATTGGATGATAAGATACTCGTCGAGAAGATGAGCGTGCCGCTGGCTGATAAGAGCATCTTCAGTAGTCTAAAGGTACTAGGAATGGGCTGGAAAGCATGGGAATTACGTGAATTCTACATCGCAGAAAACCATCAGCAACAACAACCATACTCAGAAGAATCTCCAAATCACTACGCCTCCACACCAACCCTCCAAACCCCCACATTCGAAAACGGCACTCCAAACCCAAGCCTAGGCATGAACATCACCTCCCCTCACTCACACCTCCCTCCTACCATTCCAAATCCCCAATCCGGCAATCCAAACTCCCGCCAACAATCCACCACCTCGATCCTCGGCAAACACCCCCGCGAAGACGACCACCAATCCCCCCTTATCACCTCGCCCACAAAAACCCGGCATCATCAACCGCTCCCGCATGAGAACTTTCTCGCAGAATTAGATGATAATGTTTGTCTGCCGCTGCAGACGAACCCCGATGCACAGCGGTGGAGACGGCGGTTACGGCGTGTCGGGTGGGAGGTGCTCAAGGATTGGGAGATTTGGGGTTTGGATAAGCAGGAGTTGTGATGGGTGTAACTGCAGATTGTCTATACAGTAATGTACATATAAATCTCATTTTTGGAGTTTTGTTATTTGGTGTAAAAAATGAGCGTCATGGTGTTTATTTTATCAAGTTTATTGTCCGTATCGAGCCCTAGAGCTATGACAGACCATGATTCATGGACTCGAGGCCAGCAGCTATTCTACAGTCTCTTGTCCCTATAAGTTCCTGGGGCAACACCCCCTTCTATAATCTTTCTAATCCTTTTCCTCACTCCAAACCGACTGTATGCGCAGGGCTTTCGAGCACAGTGCTCTCCTTGTGTTTCGGAGCAGGACGGGTGTTGCCTAGGTTGACTCTCAGCTTAGGCTACCCTCCTGGCTACCCTTCTCCTGTTCTAATTACCTCTTCCAGTCCCCATTCATTATCTCTTCGGGCCCTTTCCGCCGTTCGCTGTAGGTGTGCTCGGGGTAGAGCTACGCTGGTGTTGGCCAGGAATTGTAGCAGCGCCCTGGGGGCTCTGGGCTCTCCTGAAAGTCGTCCTTGCGGGTGCTCCTCTGCAGCAGTTGGTCTCATAACCCTGTCCATCTCCAGATCCCTGTAGAGCTTGTCTCGTTGATGTCGCCATTTCCGGCATTCGAAGGGAATATGATGTATTCTCTCTCTTGACAAGCCGCATCCTTGAAGGTTGCATGCTCCCGGGCCTGGATCCCGTGTAGGTGTGCCCAATGGCTGCATGCCCTGACTTCAGCTGGAAATAGCGGCTTGCCAGATGTTTGGGGGCCACTGCAGCTGCAGATAATCGCAGCGTCTAATTATCCCGGGTATCGCATCAGGTCAATCAGATATCAAGTCATCTGTCAGCTACTGTGTACTACTGCTGAGTTATCAACGCCAGTGTGATCGAAAATGCATGCTACTTGGTACGACATTATTACTAGCTTTTCATGGAAGTCAGTTTCCATTATTCCCATGTAGCTACAGAGTCTCGATACTCGGTCAGATCGTTGATGGCGCGTTGGAGGAGAGGAGGATTGTCGAGAACCTCAATAGTAAAAGAATAATACCGTTGTTGCATTCACCTTCATTCAAAATTTCCCTGTGAGGTCAATCTATGTAAAATAAAGGCCTCATCAGATTTGAATGCCCCCCAACGATAGACGCGGAGATTGAGTATATTTCACTTCATATCCTGCTTTTTCAGTCTAGTTTATAACATAGCACACAGCCGTAATGTTGAAATATTAGTTCTTGCGGATGGGCAATGCCCTACGCCTTGTTCACGAGATTCTTTCTCATTCAGTCGAAGATAGCCACATTGTCAGTTTATACAATGCTATTACGGAATCTAAGGCTCTAAAGAACTGATTCTCTGTGACGGCCCCTTGGAGGTATATCTGGCGGATCTAGCATGAGGAAAGAAAGGGAAGAGGCAGGCCTGTCAGTGACGAGCTATCTACTGCGCGCGCGCGGGCGGCTTGAGTCATTACAGTCCCCAAGGTTGTCTGCTGCGTAACAGTTGCAACTGTGGTTGCATTTCTTCTTATCATAGAATCATCATGGCCTGCATGTATTGACGATATGGCAATGCAAGCAAATAGAAAAAACCATTATAGTGTAGGGCTAAGCCCGCAGTGCCAATAACTAGCTAGAACACAGGAGACTTCGTTGAAGAATGAACAAACGAGTGTCCGATCAGGCAGCTTGATATACATGCGTACACTGGGTAGACATCCTATCAGTAATCCACCGACTGTCCCTTTTATTAACCATATTGTTTATGCGATAGGCGCAGCCTGTGACATCCCCATTCCAACTCTCACAACTGGGGAAACATGATCGTGGCAAACTACCTTTTTTTTTCTTTGGCAAGTGGTGAGATGCAGAAGACAAGTTGCTAGTATTGACATGTCTCCATTTCCCCCAGTCTTCTTTCTTTCTAGCGTCCACTACTATTTGCAAAGGAACAGGAACATGAACAAATCTGGGCAACATTAGGTTCCTTCCTTCCTTCAGGCGACGACTATTCCTGTCGGTTGCCCGATACGTACTTGGTTCCGTTCCACGAAGTTGGGAAGTGCGGATATGGAATGCAGCTTCCTTTTACGTATAGGAAGATGCTCTGTGACATTCTTTTTAACTTGCCCGTCCCTTGTAACTCTAAACATCTTTGACTGCATGCACACTCCATAGCACCGTCTTTATATTCGATACTCAACACTATCATTCATTTTTTCCGACCCGGCAACATTCTGAGTGTGGCCACTCAGTTGCACATCAACAATGCATTCTCTATTTCTCTTATTCGCCCTTCTCGCCCTTGCCACCAGGGTTCTTGCAGCGCCAGCCCTGGGTGCATCTCTCAATGAAGACGCATGGGAGCAATGTGAAGCCCGCCTGAATGGTCAGCTGCCGTACTATGTTCCTCCGAATTTCGAATTTTCGGGCAATGTTCGTCGATACTATGTGGCGGCAGAAATAGATACTTGGGATTATGCTCCGACAGGTAAGGCGTCTCTGGAAGATCACACAGCCGTTTTTCTAATTGACATATCGAATGAGTAGGCTGGGACAACTGGCTCGGTGTCCCAATGGAAAAGTCCTTCCGAGCCCAGACATGGGGATACATTCGATCGAACACAAGCATCGGCACGAAATACGACAAGGCGCTCTACAGGGGATACACAGATGCCACTTTCGAGGAAAGATCTGAGCAACCTCCCTGGGCCGGGTTCCACGGCCCAATCATCCGTGCTGAAGTTGGTGATATGATCGAGGTTAGTTTCGCCATTCTCTTTTACCTTGCGCCGTTCTTCAGTATACTAGGTTCCAACAGATCATGTTCGTCAACAAAATGGAACATTTCTACTCAAGCATGCATTCAATGGGTCTGTTCTATACCAAGGAGTCAGAAGGCAGCCTCTACTATAATGGGACCAGCCAAGTCACTATTGGTGACGCAGTTCCTCCAGGTGGATGTTTTGTCTACAAATGGTGCGTTGGTTCCAGTTGTCATCAATCGTCTAGCATCATTGGACTGATGATCAATATCTATACAGGCTTGTGCCGGAAACATCTGGTCCTAATGGCCCCCACGATAGCTGAATCTTGGCCTACCATCCATATATCAGCATGTACCAAGATCAAGATGCTGGATCCTATGGACCTGTTATCATCTACCGTCGTGGGAGAATGGAGACTGTGATGAGGCAGAACCGTGAATTCGTCCTTCTGTACTCCGACAATCAGGAGTGGAACTCGTTCCTCGCGTTGCACAACGTCCAGAAATACCTCCCCGATATGGCGTCGCAGGTCATGAACTTGTCAGACCAGTATCCACACATTTCTCGCGGCCAGGGAAATTTCAGTATCTGGTATCTCCTCAGTTCATCAACACGCCGAAGACCAATGTGACTCCTGCAATGGCGGCAAATTTTTTCCCCGTAAGTTATTTCTCTCTCTCTCTCTCTCTCTCTTTTTTTTTTTTTTTTCGACTTGTCTTTTTATAAATAACTGATATGTTATGAATGCACAGTTTGTGACGGCCTGGTCACGTTGGCTGATTATCACGTGAGGTGTGGTTGTTTGCTTTATTGTGAAATGAGCGGTAGCTCAGGATCGGGGAATCGGGGAGTCGATAATCCGGACTATACGAGGTTATATAACGAAGAGTGTGATATTGGAATCTATAGACACCTTGACAATAGAATGAGTGCTTAGCCATCTAAACGTATGGCCATGATGTCCCTATTTATGTACAAGGATTCTTCCGTTTTCGGAAATCAGGCCGCTTTCAGTAATCGGGCCGACTATTAATCCAATGTTACTTTCATCATATTGCTTTGTTGATAAATATGGCGTTACCTCCTTTCTTCCTTCCTCATGTTGATTATTCTCGTCGATAGCTACCTAGGTAGAACCCATGAGTTGGACGTTCCATTATCCTAGTAGAGCGCCGTGACACAGTTAAACGGATACATCTACGCAAACAACCCAGCTTTTGAGATGTGTCTTAACGATAATGTTATCTGGTACCTTTATGACATGGGCTTCGACACACACGTGTTCCACATGCACGGAGATAATGTCCTTGATCCAGTCTCCGGGGCCACTTTGCCCACCATCACCCTGAATCCCGGGCAAATGACCACCGTCCTGATGACTGCGTTTAACCCAGGTTGGTGGCAGTTGATCTGCCATTTTACCACACACCTGAGTAAGGGAATGGAGGCCAATTATATCGTGTATGGTGGGCCCTACGGGGAATGTCCTCTTGAGCCTTTGGAGAAACCCTAATCGTGTCTTGACCTATCCTACCGGCATGCGTTTGCAACTTGATATTTAACTGGCATATACTATCCTTAGCTGAGATACTCATGAAGCTAATTATTATTATTATTATTATTATTATTATTATTATTATTATTATTATTATTATTATTATTATTATTATTATTATTATTATTATTATTATTATTATTATTATTATTATTATTATTATTGTTCATACACGCATCTGTCAGCCCTGTAGGCCGAGTGGCAGCAGGTCCTGCGGGGCGGCGGGGTAAGCCGCCGTAATGGTAATTGCTATGTACATTGTCGCTTTTCTATACATATCCTGGTATGCTACTCCGCATGTTGTATGTCCCGTGCTGCTGGTTTCGTACTGCTGTTCCCGTGGCCACGAAGATCCATGGGCTTGTTGGACACTGTCTCGTTTCCACCCCTACTTTTGCAAGCGTATAACCCTGGCTGCGCTATACTGCCGGTTGCTTCCTGTTCGTTGCTGTGACTCGGTATGTGTTGGTAGAGTCTGAAACTGGCTTAGAAGATCTGTTTCGAGCATGAATCGCGCTGCCTTCGGTACCGGGTCGGGCCTTGTTAGGTAGGCCTGATAATCTAGCTCCCGCCTTGACCCCTGTGTAAGATGGCGCATCCGCGGTCCTGCCTGGTTTGTACAGTGGAGGAGAACATGGCGTGTATCTTGAAGGCCACGTCTGCAAGAGCATTCAGTCGATTCCATAACCTTAAAGGTACCAAGATAACTGGCCAGTGCAATCTTCCCAGTTTGCATTTGAATCAGGACTGATGTAGCGGCTCTCTTGGTATATTGTCTTCCTTGATAAGCCACAGCCTTTACAGGTTGCATCTTCTTGGGCCTGGATCCCATGTAGGTGTGTCCCAATGGCTGCATGTCCTGACTTCAGTTGAAAATAGCGGCTTGCCAGGTGCTTGAGAGCTATTGCAGCTGTTGGGTTGAGCCGCCAGTTTTTCTGCGGCCTGTACATTCGTTGACCTTGTTGGGATCGTTGGCTGAGCTCCTTACTGAGCCATCTCTCTTCTGTGTTGTGATGGCTTCTGTTCGGGCTCTACAGGCAAATGCCAGGGAAATCTCTCTTGGGCCTCTTCCTGGGGTTTTATTGGCTGCCTGCTTTGCTACCTGGTCGGCTCTCTCATTTCCTTCCGCCCCTGCATGTCCCGGAACCCACTGAATGGTAGATTGATACCTTTGGGCATGAAGTCTCTTGGCTATAGCATGTGCTTGGATTGCTAATGCTTGGCCTGGCCCTGGCTGGGTGTTGCAGCCTTGCAATGGCTGCTTGGGAGTCCAGCGAGATAGTGAACTGGTCTCTGATCTCCCACTTTCTCCGCTACCTGGGGTGCTTGAACAACTCCAAGAAGCTCTGCATCAAAGACTTCATGTCCCTTGCCCAGTAGGAACTTCCGGGTCTTCCAAGCACCCATTCAAAGAAAAGTCTAGTACATACGACCATAGGGTGTGGAAAACAGGGCTTCCCGTCCGCTCAGCCGTACTTAAGCCACATAGATCCGCACGGTCAATAGTTAAAAGAGCCCTAAACTCCAATATTTTTCTGGAACCAAGAAGTGGGCTGGTGCGGGTGATAGGGGTGCGATCTCTATAGCTTCTAGTACCAGGGGTGCAATGTTGACACCAGGGGTGCGATGCAATATCCAAAAATGGAAGTCCTCGCACTGGGGGTGCTCAAAGGGAAAAACGGGAGTTGATTATCATAGCCCAGCCAGGCCACCGTATGAGAGAGTATACACCTCGTCGTGGATGCACACCCACCTTCTAACTAGCTAATACGTATATCCACCGATGTATATAGTCTGGGCTCCTTGGGCAATTTGGAGCCGAACACAGTGAGGAAACGGGTCAGGCAAAGCACTTAGGTCTTTGATAAATAGCAGCTAAAGAGGGCCCAGACAGCCCCGGATACTCAGGACTCTGAACAGAGCCGGGCCCAACTAAACATACACCATAGATGTACTCTGTACAATAGCTATCATGTCCCGCCGCTGGAATGATGTATGACATAATCAATTAATCAACAGCCATCAACCAATCAACGCACTAATATCACATGCTCACATTCCTTGGCGGCAACGGCGGCGGCGGTAATATACAGTCAAGTCTCTTTAATTCGATCGAAGTTTTCCAACCATTTATTATCGAATTAACAAATTATCGAATTATTGAATAGACTTGGCATTGATATTTATTACATAAGCCATGAATCTAATGTCCGCTGAGTCCGTGAATCCAGTTCCTGCTGCTGCAACTGGCGCTCTAACCGCTGTAGTACATTGATATCTTCATGCTGAGAACTTGGTGCATATTCTTGAAACCTCAGCACTGTACGGATT